>PVJI01001937.1:111752-160294 GCA_004026765.1 Micronycteris hirsuta
AATTAAGAACAGTCTAACAATAGACAGGGGAGAGGGGGGAGGGGACAATGGGGAGAAGAGTTTTCAGGAATCACTGTAGAGGACACATGGACAGAACTAAGGGGGAGGAGGGAGGTTGGGGGGGTGGGACGGGAGGGGAAGGGAGGGGGGAGGGGAGAGGCTGCAAATAACTGTAATTAAACAAAAAAATTAATAAAAATTAAAAAAAATAATATGACACAATATTGTAGAACTATGATTAATTCTGTAAGTCATATT
The DNA here is from genome assembly GCA_004026765.1 of Micronycteris hirsuta. Classification (NCBI taxonomy): domain Eukaryota; kingdom Metazoa; phylum Chordata; class Mammalia; order Chiroptera; family Phyllostomidae; genus Micronycteris; species Micronycteris hirsuta. The sequence goes on from PVJI01001937.1 coordinate 112,011, forward strand.
GATTATGTGAGTTTACTGTACATATTGAATTTTTTTTTTTCAGTTTGGCTAACAAAGCTAAATCCAACTCAAAGATATCTAAAGAGATACAGAAAGAAATTTAGATGGTTAAAATGAAAGAGCTGGCAAAGAAATCACAGGCAAATGTAAGTATAAAGAAAAAAATGAGTCCTGATGTTAATAACAGATAAAATAGAATTCAGGCCAAAAAAGGCAGTTTTCTTTGGAGCACGATGCCAATTCTATATGTAGAATAAAGCCTTCTCTTATTTCAGAATTTTTAACTATTTGGGAAGAATTCAAATCTATACAAAGAAAGCGTAATGACTCAATGAATCCCCAGGCAGCCATCTCTCAACTTCAATAATGATCAAAATACTGTCATTTTGATTTTGTCTGTACTTCCACTCACTCTTCAACTCCCACCTGATTATTCATTATTATTAGTTGTCTTCTTTCTAGTTCAATGTACATACATTTAAATTCACAAATCTTGACAGCATAATTTCGACAAATGGATACACTTCTTTAACCCACATCCATCAAGGTATAGAATATCTCTATCATTCCAGAAAGTCCTCTTATGTCTCTTACAATCAATCTTCCTACCCCAAGCCCCAGAGACAACCATGCTTTCATTTTTTAAATATAGTTAGGTTTGCCGCTTCTAGAATGTCACATAACTCAACTCATACAGTACGTGATATTTTACATGCAGCTTTTTTTCACTCAGCACATGGTCTGTGACATTTCATTGATCGTATTTGACATGTTAGTAATTTGCTCCTTTTGATGGCCTAGTATCATTCCACAGAATAAATATCCATTATATATGCTTTCATCTGTGAATGTATATTTGTTTCCATTTTTTTGTTATTTGGAATAAAGCTGGTATAAATATTCTTCTATGATAGGCATCCTTTTAACAGACTTTTGTTTTCATCTCTATTGGATAAATATCTAGAAGTAGAGTGTTTGTGCCTAAGGTACGTACTTGGTTATCTTTGTAAGAAACTGCCAAACGTTTTCCCGAAGTGGTTGGACCACTTACATTCTCACTAGCAACGTACGCGAGTCAACATGTTCCATATTCTCCCCATAACTGGCTTAGTTGGTCTTAATTTTAGGCATCCTAATGTGTGTATGGTGACATCTAATTGAGATTTTAACTTTTTTTTCCTGGTAACTAATAATTCTGGACACTATTTTATGTGTCAGACCGAAAATTATTTTAAAATATCTGTTTTGTGTACAACTATATTTTTCTTCATTGCTCCAATCATTGGATTGTCCAAATTCATCTTTATTTTTGTTTTTACTTTCTATTCCACTTTTTTTGAAGTTCTACTAACTTATATTTTATATCTTCTTCTTTTTTTTAAACATTTTTTAAAGATTTTATTTATTTATTTTTAGAGGAGAAGGAGGGGAGATAGAGTAATGTATGGTTGCCTCTCACATGGCCCTCACTGGGGACCTAGATGGCAACCCAGGCATGTGCCCCGACTGGGAATTGAACCAGGACCTTTTGGTTCCCAGCCTGCGCTCAGTCCACTGAGCTACACCAGCCTGGCTATATCTTCTTCTTTTATGGGCATATTATCCTTAAGTTATTACATCTCCATCTCCTCTTTGTATTACTATCTCAAAAGGAGAAATATTTTAGTATCTTTTTTTTAATGTTGGCAAAATACCTGGTCTCATTTTAATATACTCCACAAAAACAATTTTTTATGAGAGTTAACCCTTTATTTTTTTTCTGTTACTTTCTTTTAAGTTTTGTAGCATATTTTGCCAATCATTTTTAAGTTATATTTTCGGTACTAGATTTTGAAGTTATTATGTATTTGTACCATTTATTTGTTATAGGCATACATAAGGAGAAATCAGAATTTGTCCAGAAAAAGTTGAGCCATTGTTCATATAAAGAGAATGGTGTGCATGACATTGATGTAACCTGGCAGCCAAGGAGAGTGGGCTGGAATGTGCATGCACGGACGATGACAACTTCACTGTACTAGTCAGTGGGGTTAGCAGACGACGTTGAGTGAGCATGTGTACTGTGTGGCCATCGCATTCAAAATGACTGAGCAAGTAGAACAATGAATCTGCATCAAATTTTGTGTTAAGGTTGAACATTCCTCCACAGAATCTATTCACATGATTCAGAAGGCCACAGCTATGGACAACTGGTGATTGAGAGCTTCATCATGACAACACTCCTGCCCATGCACTACATCTCGTGCGGAGTTCTTTGGCCAAACATCAAATCAACCAGGTGACAGCCACTCTACAGCCTAGATTTGGTGTCCTGCAACTTCTGGATTTTCCCAAAACTAAAATCACCTTTGAATAGGAAGAGATTTCAGACTATTGATGAAATTCAGGAAAATGCAACAAGGCAACTAATGGCGACTGGGAGAACTGTGTGAGGTCCCAAAGTGCCTACTTTGAAAGGGACCGAGGCAATGTTGTCTTATGTACAATGTTTCTTATATCTTGCATCTTCTTCAATAAATGTATCTATTTTTCATATTGCATGGCTGAATACCTTTTGAACAGATCTCATATATAAACCTTTTTTTTTTTTTTTGCTTCTAAGGACACAGACACATTTCTATTAAAGTCTATTGTTCAGTCCCCCTCCATTCCCCAAAACAAAATGAGAATTATCCATCTTTGTGTTGTTGATGTATATGCTCAGTTCTGATGCTGGAAACAGGTGGCCAGATTTTGACTTCAGAATTTGGCTCCAGAGAAAGACTCTGACATTCCAAGCTCCGTTGCTTCCACGTTCACTGTCACAGTCCTGTTCCATTGCCACTGTTCTTGGAAAATTCTCACCTACACCAAAATTTTGGGTTCCAGCTGTCTCCTGTTTTATTGAAACTATATTTTATACTGTTGTTTCCTGGTCTCTTTTCTGCTCTTGACGATTTCTAAGAAATAGAAGGTACATTCTAAATCTAAGCTGCCATCTTTAAACTGGCAGTAGTATTTTATGAAAATATTTTTACTCACTAGATAAAAATCCATCAGTATTTTTCCTCCCTTCTCTCTAGTTATTTTATTTTTCTAAAAAAAATTAGTTATATTTCCGATTGTTACTAGTTCATGAAATTCAGAAGTCTGAAAAACACTGGCTGGAGTAAGGAATCTATAGGATTCTTTCCAGTTTTAAATTTTATTTTGCTTTTTTCAGTGGTGGGGACTGTGCTCCTTCTCACCAGTAGTGGCGACAGATGAATACAAGCCACCATTTGTCATAACAAAAGTGTTTTCTGGGGACAGAGCCATGGCTTTGTGAATTCCTTCTGCCTGGCTCCCGAAGGCTCAAAGGCCTGGCAGAATCTATAGTCAAAAGACAGGGTTGCTATTGTTTGTCCGATACAACCCTGGCAGGAGTTTAGTCGTATTTATTTGAGGTAGCAGAACAGAGCTTCTTCACCAGTGGCCACACAGACTGCAGGAACTTTCAATTCGTTCACCGGTTAATTAAGTGTGGATATTGTGGGAGAGTGAATGAGTGTGTGTGCGCACACGCATGCACACGGATGGTCACTGGGGAGCCACTCTCCCTTTGACATAAGAATTTGTAGATTCACATAAACCATAAGTTATGTATTTTAGCAAATCTAATATTTAAAAAGTCAATATTTACAAGCATCATTTAACAAAAGGACTTATGTCTGGGTGGCTTCAAATGATGAACTTCCCCAGCGCATTTTTTTTTTATTTTTTAATTCAATTATAATCCCCAGTGCATTTTAAATGAGTTGATTTATCTTCCCTCAAAATTTCACCAGCAAAAACTTCAGTATCTATCAGCTGAGTACTGTGTGGGTCACACATGCATATTTGAGTAATTCTGGTACACGTAGGAATTCCTCCAGTATTCCACACAACTAACCAAAAGCTAAAGGTTTGATAGAAGCCAAGTCACTTTTGACTTAAGAAGAACTATCAAAACATATACTAAAGAGCTACTTTTTTTTTTTTTTTTTTTTGCTTTCCAATCATTTCGTCAATGATTGCAACTCCAGAAGCAGTATCCAGGCTTCTTGATAAATGAACAGCGTCGTACTACAAGTTACTTAAAGAAGGATGGGGTCTTGCTACTTGTTTTGCTGGAAACACCTTTCTGCATACATGAAAGAGGAGGGATGATCTAAGTTTTGCTAAGCATCCAGAAACTAAACACCCCTGTTTCATCTGACACTCAGATATTCTGCAAGACTGACATGTGGTAAGCAAATTCTGAAAGGATTTCTCAATAAGCTGGTCTCCAGATTTGCTAGGGTATGATAGACAATGTGCCTTTTCAGAGATCAGAATGCTAATAGCTGATCTCTTTGGCTTCTCTTTCCCAGTACGTGGAAAGTCAATTAAAATACACTTTTACTTCCCGAGGACCTACTGTGTTCCTAGAGCTTTTGCATGTGTCACCCCATTGAATCCTTAAGCAGTTAGTACAGCTCAGGGCAGAATTCAGTTAGTTTGTGTTAACAGACCCATATTGTCTCTCTTCTACTATTATTTCCAAAGAAATAGAAGTAGCCATCTGAGCTTTGAGGTCAACACAGGAATAGAATAAAGGGATCTAAGTGATCTTGAGGGATGATTCAACCATGATGTCTGTAAAATCCCAGTGGCTTGCTCTGTATCTTGACCTGTTGTAATGAACATAGCCATAATTGAATCAGGAGCTTTTAATTTATTAAATCCCCCATTAATGCAAAGCCCCTCACATATCCCTGGGAGGGGTGTTTTGGGGGTGGGAGGGTTTTTTTTTTTTTTCATACTTTTGCTACACTCAAGAACTCAGGGACTAAGGTTGTTTTGTTTTCCTTTTTAAACAATTTTCTACTCTTTATAGGGTTTTCTCTACTCTAGAATGTCTGTGGATTAGGTTGTGATGAACCAGAGTCTCCCCCATCATCTGGGCCCTAGAAGCCAGCATATGGGACTCTGATGTTCAGTTTCAGTGGAGAGGGGTGGGTGGTTACTTTCTTACCGATTTTGCAATGCAACCAGCTATTTAGCACTTCACTCACGTTCCCCAGATGTAATTGTTTCAGCCAAATGTACACTTCTTTTTTTTTCCAGAATTGAATCTTGTCTCTTATAATCCAAGCCATTTTTCCCCTGTTTACAATTTGTCACCTATGTGACCATCCCTAATGCCCAAAGGTAAGCCCACGGTGACTGTCACCTCCTTCTATAGCTGCAAGGCTAATCAAGTTCTTTTTCACAAGAATTTAGAATCTTGAACAGAAAGGCAACAACTAATTCACCTTAATGCCAGCTCTCTAGAGGAAAGCTTTATATATTCCCATTGCGGAGACCTCCTGGATAATATTCATTTCTACTTTTCTAGAGATTTAGTTCAGTATTTGTTTCACTTCCATGAGCTATCCAAGCTTGTCTCCAATATACTTCTTTTTGTGGTTAAAATTATTGATCACTTATTTTATTTATTTTTGCAGAGAAGAGAAGAGAGGGAGAAACAGAAGGAAAGAAACATCGATCAGTTGCCTCTTGCATGCCCACAACTGTGGGCCTGGCCCACAACCCCGCCATGCGCCCTGAATGGGAATTGAACCTGTGATCTTTCAGGTCATAGGCTGGTGTTCAATCCACTGAGCCACACTGGCCAGGGCCATCGTTTATTTTAATTTTCTGATATTAAATACATCTAAACTAATATACTCACTAATTTTATATGGTTTCTTACCCTACTAAGTGGAGCCAAACAACAGAAAATAATTTTTTTTTCCTTTTTACTTTCCTCCCTTCAAGTCTCTAACTAGAGTTAGTCCTAAACCTCAGCTCCAGGATACATTTGTGCTGCTTCTTATTGAGTCTCAACAGCCAAATGTGCCCCCCTAGGAAAATACTCTAACCCCCAAATGGCAGCTTTGATGGTGCTGCCTTTTTAATATTGCACACAATTGTAAATGACTGGCGCAACAAGAGGCTTTTATAATCCCTCCCTGTCTCCTCACGGGAGTTTCAGCTTCCTCAGGCTCTGTTACAGTTTAGTCAGAAAGAAAGACCTATAAGATTATGATCCTTTCTGAACATTTTCATCTCTTTGGCAGCTTCATCCATACATACATACGTGCATATGCAGATATCCATACTATGGATACCTACATGTATATACACACACATACATATATGTATATACACGTCCTTTATGCATGCCTCTGTGTGTGGGTAGCCAAAGAAATCACATTATAGCACAATTACTGGAGGACAACATTTGGTTTCCTTTCCATATGGGAAGCATTTGCAAACCATTGCATGGCTTGGCTAAATCACCCTCTCAACTCCAATGCTGAACACTTTGTTTACCTGAAGCTAAACAGATTGTTAAGAATCTACCAGACATCTATATATCTGCATGCTCTAGTTAATTTTATTCATAATCGTTTATTTACTAACATGTCAAGCAATCCCGAGATATTTTTGGAATCGCCACTTCAGACAAACCAAACTTTATTTCAGTGTTTGTGTCACTTATTCCCGTGAATTAAAAAAGCACATTTTCCCCAGAGGAAAAGAAAGCTGGTTTTGTTTCTTTCTTCCTCTGCCTGGAAGAATTATACTTACCTCTTCTTTCTTCTCCTAAGGCTATTGAGCTGCATCTCCTTACCCTCAAAGCTGATTCCCAATCTCAGTTTGTGTAGGAAGCTCTTTGGGGAGAATCTGTAATCCCAGACATTACTCACTTCATGCAGTCAGTACTTTAGAGCTCTCCATGAACTCAGTTGGCTGCCTGGAAGCCAATAAATTATGAATTTCATAGCCCTGGCTGGTGTGGCTCAGTGGATTGAGTGCTGGCCTGTGAACCAAAGGGTCACCGGTTCGGTTCTCAGTCAGGGCACATGCCTGGGTTGTGGGCCAGGTCCCCGGTGGGGGCCATGTGAGAGGCAAGCACACATTGATGTTTCTCTCCTTCTCTTTCTCTTTCTTTTCCCCTCTCTCTAAAAATAAATAAATAAAATGTTTAAAAATTGAAAACAAATTTCATGAGGACTTAATACTTCTCCATCTTCTGGTCAACAATTACTTCTCAATCATGAAATTGTGGCTCAGTAAATATTATCAAAAAAAAGTTAAGTTGTCCTGGCCCATGTGGCTCAGTTGGTTGCAATGTCATCCTGTAAACTGAAAGGTCAGGAGTTTGATCCCTGATCAGGGCACGTGCCTAGGCTGCGGGTTCAGTCCCTCACCATGGCAATGTTTCTCTCCCTCTCACTCATCCCTTCCCCTCTCTCTAAAATCAATAAGTATATCCTCAAGAGAGGATTTAAAAATAAAAGGAAAAAAAAAGTTTGAGTCAACATACAAAAAGGTCTGGTTTTGTAATCTTATTTCAGGTCTTTTTCAGATATTAAATCACCCTTGAATCTCTATCCACTCTGATATTCTCAAACTTTTGTTTTCTACTAAAGAATAGGCAAGTGGTCCAATTCCTGATGCTGAGCCAAGCGCAGTACTTGGAAGGTAAAGACGTCAACTGTATAAATACCCACGCCCCAACTGGAGCATAGAAACATCTTATTCCTTTTGCTTCTCTCAGTTCTCTGAGCCATAAAGAGCGAGAGCCTCTTCTCAGAGTTGATTTCAATCCTTACCTTTTCCAGGAGATCATTTTTACTTAATCTGAGTATTACTTTCAATTTCAGTCTTTCACCCCTGGCTTGGTGTAAGTCTGTGGGCTCTCCCGCTAGCCAGGAAAGTCCCATAAAGCCCAGTCCTAGTGACACAGACGCACATTTCCTTGCGCACCTGCATGCACACAATGTGCCCTCTGCCTGGACCCTAGGAGAGTCGGTTTTAACATTTTCCTCATTCAGGTTTTTCTAAGTCCTTGCAAATGATAAAACACAACCAGTAAGGAAGCTGTGGGAATTTTTAACCATCTCTTTAAGTTTAATCTTTCAAAATTCAGAAAAGGAAGGAAACGCTGTACTAATCGTGAACATTTTAGTTAATTAATTTCTTTTATTTAATTTATTGATTTTTAGAGAGAGGGGAAGGGAGGGAGGGAGAAGAGAGAGAAACATTAATGTGTGGTTGCTTCTCACGCGTCCCCTACTGGGGACCTTGCCTGCAACCCATGCATGTGCCCTGATTGGGAATCAAACCAGCGACTCTTTGGTTTGCAAGCCCACTGCGCTCAATCCACTGAGCTACAACAGCCAGGGCCTAATCATGAACATTTTAGAATAATGAATAGAATAAGTCTAAATGAGCAGAAAGACACCTCAAATTGATTATTTGGCTAACTCCATCTAGAACTATTTTTGACATGTTTTTCCTCAATTCTGTTTAGTTTAGAAATTTTGGAATAAGGACTGGGTAAGGGAGAAATGATAGACTTATCTGCATAAGTTATATTTACAGTTTCTTATCACCACAGAGACAAAAATTCATATTTTATTAAAAATCCATTACAGTAATACAGGATTTTCTTCTCCATAGTTTATACTTACATGTCGGCTTTGGTGTTCTTAACTTTAGTTGAAGAAAAAACAGTAAATATATATGTAATATGTACTAGTGTATTTATACGTTATATATATATTTATACATAATATATGCATTTATACATTAAAGTATTTTTACAGAGAACATACAATTTATAAGCATTTAACACTTATTAATGATATTAAAGGAACTTGCTTCCCTCATGCCCCTGTTGGAGGTAGAAGGTGCAATCGGACATGGTTTTATTATTTGGAAATTATAAGAAGCTAATGATATCATTTTGGGAAGAACAGTAACATTTATGGCTTCTACTATCCCACTACTTGTTTTGGGTTTTACAACATTCAGTCACATTCACTGAAGTTTATGAAAACTCAGTAAGAGAAATAGGGCTGGTGCTATTTTTAACTCCATTTTTCAGATGTAGGAACCAGAGTGATTTGCCCATGGCCATATGTTTAGGAAGTGGTGGAGCCTAGAGGCAAAAACATATTTTCTGAGTAAAAATTCTATGTTTTTTTTCTCCTGAGATCACACAAATGGTCAAATAACAAGGTAAAGTCAGGTCGTCAAGTGTTTTAAAAAGACGCTAACAGTTGTTGTAGCTGTTTAGGGGTGAGAAAAGTCACTGTGTGCTGATTGGGGGAAGAGGTATGCAAAACTTGAGGTCCTCACTCTCAGGTCCTGGTCCTGCATTGACTTGACCCTGACAGCGAGAGCCTCTGGGCCAGGAAGAGGGGAAGATTGGGAAAGAGTAAGAAGAGAAAACACATCCTGCGGGGGAAGCATACACAAGGCATGGAAATTCACAGAGAGCAGGTAAACCAGCTTTAGTGGAATCGAGGATTCCAATAGAGAAGATAAATGTTTAAATAATGGAAGATAAGATTGAAAACATAAATTCAGGCCAGATCCGCCAGGTCTTGAATACTGGCAACAGGAGAATAAAAACTTTTTTTCTATCCTCCTAGGTTCAATAGCTGGGCCTATGAAATAAATTGACAATAGGCAGATGAATAGGAGAAAAAGAATACAAATGTATTAATTTTTAATATTATGTACATGAGGACTTCACAAGAAAAAAATGTGAATGCCCCCAAAATAATGAAATTTGAGAGCTTATGTACATCATCTTTTTAAAAATAAATATCATCTTAATAGGGGAATGGAAGGAAAGTGGAGATACGGGCAGTTTAGTGGATATTTAGGAAAAGATGAATAGGTCCCTAGAAGAACGGTCCCAAGGAGATATAATAGTTTGTGACAATGTTTCAGCGAATGAGAGACTTCTAGTCTCTTCTCCTTCAGTATGATTTGATTCAATCTTCCCTGGTTGACATAGTTCCAGGAGAAGGGATTTAAAACAGTTGAATCCTTTTCGCAGGAATTGTCTTTAGGTAGATAAGGGGAGTTCAGAAGAAGCCTCTCCCTACACTTACTGTTTTACAAGTGATTTTAGTCCAAAATAATTGATATGCCAAAATAGCATATGTGCGGTGGCATGTCCTGAACTACTTCAAAGTGGAGGAGATCAACCTAACTCTGTCCAACAGAATTTTCAACCCTGACGGCAATATTCTACATCCGCACTGTACAGCACGGTAGGCACTAGCGACACGTGACTGTTGAACACTTGAAATGTGGCTAGTGCTACTAAAGAACTGAATTTTACATTTTATTTATTTTTTATTTATTATGTGGAATTTAATGAGCAAACTGAACTAACAAGAAAAACAGAGACAGACTCATAGGTAGACAGCAGGCTGACAGCTCTGGAGGGGATGCTGGGGGTGGGCGGAGGGATCAAGCGAAAAAGAAAAAGAGCCATGGACACAGACAACAGTTGTGTGGTGATTGCAGGGGCTGAGGGGGCTGGGTAGGCATACAAGAGGGTATAAGAAGCGTAAATGGTAATGGAAAAATACAATAAAAATGAACTATTCAAAAAAGTGTTAGGATAGTGATAATCATAATAAAAGTTAAAAAAGCCAACAAAACAAAATCAAACAAAACAAAAAAACCCACAACGTATAGATCATTCTGAGAGGGAAGTCAGAATACTTTTCAACTAGGAGTGGTCATAGGACAATTGTATTTTAGGATATTAATGTGACTGCAGTAGAATTTTCTCCCAGGAGACATGGACAGCGGTTTGGTTGAGATTATTTACATCAATCCAGACTTTAATGGACAAAGGCCTGAAACAGAAAGGGTGGCAACCACGTAGAAACAGAAGAAATAATGGAGAAGCAACTTGTAGGACTTGAGTTCTTATTTGATGTGAGATACAAATTTTCCTCTTAAGAGAGTGAAATAATTTTAAAAGAAAATACTCATAGGGTAATAAGTGCAGACAACTGGTTTTAAGGTGAAGACAGTTTGATCTTTTTAAAGCATCCTCATAGAATGTAGGGGGTCATTCATTAAATGTCAGTGGAAACAGCATACAAACCCTATAAAGTGTTTTGCAATTTCAAGAGATAAAATATCTGGTTGGAACTATCCAGGGCACAGTTCTCGGTAAAAGTTGGTAAGGATCAGAGCTAACATTCCAATGCAGGCTTTCCTCACATCAAGTAGAGTACGTGTTTGATGGTACCATCTGTGTCTGTGCTCTCAAAGGGCATGAGGAAAAAAAACAGAAGAAAGGAGAGGAGGGTAAGGTAGGGTAGGGTAGGGTAGGGGAGGAGAGGGAAGGGGAGGGGAGGGAAGGGGAGGGGAGGGGAGGGGAGGAGAGAGGGAAGGAAAAGAAAGGAAAGGAGACCTTCAAGAGAAGAGGGCTTAGCTCACAATCATTTTACTGACAAAATCTAAGGCTGTGACTTTTATAAAGTGATCTATATTAATGAGTTTTTAGATCTGTGACAGAATAATATTAATTTATTTTCTGTGGTATTAAATGCCATCAGCATGGGTTGAACAATAACTTTGTACCAGGCACCGTAGCAGAACTGATATCTTTACAGAGGTTAATTCCCTGCCCTAAAGAAATCTACAGTGTTATTGAGACTCAAGGCAGGAACACAAGTAACTGTACTGTGATAGAGAATGTGCTGTGGTCTGGCATTCTGTGTGAGTTTAAAGAAGGAAGGGAGAGATGATAATTCATGAAGGATGTCAGGAATGGAGTTATGGAAAAAATGATCATTTTAACAGGCGGCATAATAGGACGGTTAGGGCCCTCTCAGACCTGGAAGAGGCGCCGAGGAGAGTCCAACTGCCAGTTCACTGGGAGCCACATTACTGCAGTGGGACTGTGGTGTGGTTTTGAGGAAACATATTCTTTTTCAAAAGTCTAAAATGGTGATTTATGAGTTAGAGGTTGTACTGTGGAGTGTCTTGAAGGTTAGATATATTCAGTCTACTAAATAGTGGGCATTTCCTTAGAGTAAGCAAGGGAAATAGTGATATATAAAAAAAAATATGGCACCTTCTAAGGGGTGAAAGAAAGCTTTTCCAAGGAAGTTAAATTTCAGCTAATACTTGAAAGATAGGTGGGCATTTTCTTCTTTCTATTTTTTTATCCTTACCCAAAGATATGCTTATTGATTTGAAAGATGGGGAAAGGAAGGGAGAGAGAAAGGGAGAGAAATAACAATGTGAGTGAGAAACATCGATAGGTTGTCTCCTGCATGCACTCCAACTGGGACTGGACCCAGAACCTAGGCATGTGCTTTGACTGGGAACTGAACCAGCAACCTTTTGGTTTACAGGAGGGTGCTCCAACCAGCAGAGCCACACCAGCCAAGACAAAACACGGGCTTTAAATAAAACCATTCAGGCCACTTGGGCACAGTCAGAAGTGCTCAGGGGCTGAAGTAGTATGTACAGGGGCCTGAGTAAAGATCTGAGGACTTTCTAGATAATGTCAGAGGACTCTAGCCAAGCAGATCCTGGCAAACTGCTGGCTGCATTAGCAGTCACAGATACTGGCTGTGCGGGCAAAGTTTGACTGGGTATTACAGGCTACAGTGAGGTGTGTAGAGATGCTACCTAGTATCGATCCATTTATATCTTCCAGGGCACACCTATTTCTCATCACCGGTCCACCTTACAATTAGCTATGTCCATGTGACTGAGTTTTAAGCAGTAGAATATGAGTGGAAACGGTGTACTACGTTCAGGCCTGGCTCATGTAAACATTTACATCATCCCTTTCGCTTTGTTCCTGTCTACTAACTTAGTGAGAGAAACGAGGTGACCCTGGAAACTGCCTAGTTAAGATGATAGAATTAAAGAGGAAAGTTAAACTTAAGAGGTAACACATAGGTAGCTCCCACCTTTCCAACATTAGTAAATGCTTAGGATAATGCTTCGTAAATGCTTAGTGAAATTAACCTCTTGCTGGTAGATTTCTTCCAGTTGAGATTATGTCTATAGATTATGGTACTTTAGTTTGACTGGCATTCTAATGAGGTTAAAAACAAGGTTAAAAAAGTAGATTTCTCCATCTACTCTTTCCTTTACTAGAACCCCAAACAGTTTGTGCTATATTTTGTTGTTTTTTTTTTTTTTTAACATTGCTGAGTACTAGATTTATAATTTTGCCCTGGAGCAAAACTGTTGTAGAAGCTGGGAACTTTATTGTCTGAAAAAAATCAATTGGTGCAAGGCCAGTGCTATAAGAACCTTGGAAGTCTGCACTCCATTACTATGAGGGAAAAAAAAAAAAAAAAAAAACACAGTAAGTTACTACTACACACACCTAAAATGGGTAAAATAAAGAAAACTGTTAAATGTTGGCAAGGATGTAGAGCAACCAGAAGTCTCAAATATTGCCATAGGAGTGCAAAATTATATACCTGCTTTGAAAAAATCTTGATGGTTTCTTATAAAATCAAATATCCTTCAATTCTAGGGTCTAGGAATTTTGTGTTTGTCTCCTATATGTTTATCTGTGAAAATGATAATAGAGCCACAAAAAACTTTGTACAATAATGTCCATAGTGACTTTTACTTCTAACATCCAAAAAGCCTGAAATAGCTCAAATAACCATCAACAGGTGAATGGAGTTAAAAAAAAAAACAACTGTGACATATTTCTACACTAAAGTACAACTCAGTAATAAAAAGCAATGTACTGATACTACACATAACAATATAGATGAATTTAAAAAACATCTTGAGTGAAAGAACCCAGACACAAAAGAGCACATCCTTATGATTCTATGTACATGCACCTTTCGATCAGGCAAAACTGAAGCATGCTAATTTAAATAGACTGTTTCTTGAGGAACAGGAATTCCCTGGGAAGTGATGCAAAGTAAGGTGACTTCCTGGAGTAACAAGAAACAGTCCATTTCTTAACAGAAGTGTGGTGTATATATTTGTCCAATTTCATTAAACTGTACATGTAGGATCTGTATGTTTTACTCTTTGTAAACTATACCTCAGTAAAACATAGATAATAACTTGAAAACCTCTACTTAGAAGATATGAGGTGTAATTTCAAATTGTGAAAGAACTATAACCATCCTAGCAAAAAAATAGCCTAGGTTTCAATTGCTAAAAGATCCTCAACTCTGCCGAGGCATCAAGAACTTCTCTAGACAAGTCTGAGAAGATTGGGAAATGCTGGGAATGAATTCTTCAATTTTCTTTCTGTGAACTTGTAACTCATGCGTAATTTTACTTTGAATTTAATGCCATTGATTGTTAGAATTCAGCTCGAAAATTCATTGAACAGTTAATATCTGTCTGGGAATTTGGTAATGTTGAAGACCTTGTATTTCAATTTAAAACATCTATAGATTATAATGATTAGTTGTTTTTTTTTTACTGGAGAATCCTGATGCTTTTATATTATATGAATCTCTTAATGTTGTCTTTTAATTTTATTGAGAACTTCTGAAATGCTACGCTGGACACTATAGCTGGACATAATTTGGGATAGAAAGAAAAAGAGAATAAGGAGCAAAATATCAGCCTTAGGTGTGGCAGTGATTTCCACACGCGTGTAAACACGCAGTCCTGAGAATTTACACATTTTGAGCACAGCTCCGTGTGATTCCCATGTGAACAAGTGTGGATCATGTCTGTGGAATGGGAATTCTCTAATAGGAATTTGGCAAAGATGCATCTTAAAAAGTTCTGGCTTGCTGACCCCTGCATATTACTTTAACCTGGTCCTGTCTGCCACCGGATCTGAATTTACATCCAATGCCTTGCTATGAGTAATCCTACCTGTTCTGCTTAATCCCATGAATAATCAATCCTATGTAAATTGGCCCCTGATAAAAACCCTGGCTGGGCAAGCCACGAGGCTTTTTCCTGAGATGGGAGGAATCAGCCATGTGGCCCCGGTCTCTCTTTCCCCGTGTGTCTCGGTATGAGTTTCATACATGCATTGGGTCACGGTCACCCACGGGTATCGGCAGGTCCGATCTACCCCGTGTCACTTAGGTACAGATCAAACTTTATATGGCCTACAAAAATCCCAGGAGGATACTTGAAATGAGGAGACTTTCCATAGTCAATAACTGTGGTAAGTGCAATGAGGATTACTTTGACCTAGAGACACTTGGAAAACAGCAGGTGCTAGAAGGATGCTCTGACCTTCTCTTTTCTTCCTGAAAGTAGGAAATAAATCTCCCATGTGAAAGATGCTCTCCCTGTACTAAGATGGGAGAAACATTCTTATCATCAGAAAAGGTATCAAACCCAAGAGAGTTTTGTAAAAACAGACCTTTTTGAAATAACACTTACTCTCTTTTAGTGTCCTCGTATATTTTACCTAGTTTCCTATAATTGCTTTTCTTTGTTTAACAGCATGTAAGCATTTAGGCTCTGCCACCTGTTTAGGTCTTCGTTTTCCTATAGGGGCTCCCATTTGCCTATTAATTTTCCTTATGTCAACTTAGTTCTCAGGCCCAGCCAGAGATCTTAAGAGAGTAGAGGTAAAGTTTTGCTTCCCTAAATTGGCAAAGAATTCTGAGATTCCGTTAGCTAGTCCATTGGTTTCCCATGTAAAGCTCCATCTTCCTTTGTAGTCTTAGCTATTAAAAATCATTTTTTTCTTCATCTGTAGCCTCATATCTCAGTTCAGATTTTGGATGAGGTGGAGGGGTAGTTGTTTCTTTAGAGGTGATATTTAAAGTTAGCAATCTTTAAACTGTCCACGGAAAGAGTAATGAGAAAGAACTCTCGAAACACACTCTTTATAAAGGAAAAAAAAAGCCAGTGAATTAGATGGGGAATGAGGACTTGAGAGACAGGAGGAGTTACAGAAGGGTAGAAAGTCAGAGACAGCAAAAATGAGCCTTTAGGAAGGTCAAGACAGTCAGGTTTGGTGATGCAAAAGTCTAAAGGGATGACGAATACGAAGGCAGTTCTGGTTTTCAATATCTACTCAATTATAAAGTACATGGCAATCTCCAAAAAGCCTTGAAACACACTGTCATTGGTTATTTTTGGCGTGCCATCGTTATTAGAATGCAAGTTTCTCAAGGGCTTAATATTATCTCCTGTTCATTTTGAATGCCTATCCCCCAATTAGCATTGAACAGTATGTTTGTAGAATAAATGGCTTTATTTTCCCTCACCTTAATCTCAAATAGATTTTTTCCCTATTTGTATTTTATAACTAAAGGAGAAAATACTTGGCCAGGATCACCAAGTTAAGTTAATGGCAAAGCCAGACTCCTGGTAATTGGTACTATGCTTTGTTCAATGGCAGTAAAACACTCACATCTCACCTTCACTTCTTCCACATCTTTGTTTAAGTGTCAGTTTTTCAATAAGGTCAACCTGACCACTCCACTCAAAACTCCACTTCCTTCTCTGACCATTCACCCTGTTCTGATGCTCTCCACGGCACTGATTGCCTTCTAATATGTTAAAAATTAACTTTGTTGTATTTTTAGTTTATTGTTTATGCAGAATAAAAGCTAAAATAAAGACATTTTGTCTGCTTTGTTCACAGATCTATTCCAGATGCTTTCAAGAGTGACTGACACTTTAAAAATTATTGGTTGAATGAATTAGAAGTTCATAGCTCGTTGGAAGCATCAAACAAAACACATTTTTGTAGTCACAAATTTTAATGCATTTTAGAAAATAAGTCACTCTATCTTTTTTAGTTTTTGCTATGATAAAATCCATGAACCTAATCAATGAGTAAAAAATTAATAGAACTACCGCTTTATTGTGAGTTATGTAGCACGCTGAGCTATTTGGCAGAAAAAAATTCTAAAGTATAAATGTATTTAACATATGTAAAGTGGATAGTGAATAATTTCTGAACATTATTCATACATGTGTGACTTTAATTAAGAAGCTATAATAGACACATTATGAATTTTCATGAAGAAAAAAAACAGCATCTGGACTTGAGATTCTACACAAAGAGAAAGCAGGGTTTCTTTCTTTCTTTTTTTTTTTCTTCACATCCCATAAAGCCTAAATTTCCTTCAGTTAGAATTTCCTCTAAAATAGTAAAATAGAGCCCTAAACTGTAAATTCAATAAGGCATCGCCACAAATTTTTACATTAGTGATCAAAGTTTATAAAGAAGAACCCCAATTCTGTAGTTTTAAATTTTCTTCCATAACTTTAACATGAAAATATTTCAGTAAATCTCTAAGTGCTTGTTTTGAACATGCATTTTTAAAGATATTCATTTGCTACAAGTATATTTATTTGAGATATTTATCTTTTTTATTTTATTTTAAAGTATCATCAGCTTTAAACTTTCTCAGATTTGAGTTCTTTAACATAGAAAAACACTACTTCAAGAAATATTTTCCTGCCCTGGCCGGTGTAGCTCAGTGGATTGAGCGCGGGCTGGGAACCAAAGGGTCCCGGTTCGATTCCAAGTCAGGGCACATGCCTGGGTTGCAGGCTAGGTCCCCAGCGAGGGCCATGTGAGGAGCAACCATACATTGCTGTTTCTCTCCCTCTCTGTCTCCCTCCCTTCCCCTCTCTCTAAAAATAAATAAATAAAATCTTAAAAAAAATGAGAAATATTTTCCTGGACTTCAGGTTAAGATGGTAGCATACGTAAACAGCTTTGCCTCCTCACACAACTGCAGAACAAATTAGAACTAGACCTCAAAAGAAATAATACCTACAAGCTTCAGAAAAGTGAGCTATACAGAAGTCCAACGACCAAGGACTTAAAGAAGCAACATTGATTCAGAAGGGTAGGAGGGCTGGAGATTTGGAGATGAGAGGAGAAGTGCAGAGATGCAGTGAGCCATGGAGAGGCAGTGGTGGCAGAATGGACGGTCCCACATTCATGTGTGGTGGATAAAAATCAGGGGAGATACCTTGGAAGAGAGCAATTCCAACCACAGTTCAAACCTCACAGCCCAGAGTTTCAGTGACAGGAGGATAAACTCCCACAGCTTCTAGCTGTAAAAACCAATGAGGGTTAAGGCAGCAGAAGAAACTGCCAGATTTTCAGGAGACTCCACTTAAAGTGCCCACATGGACTTAAAATGTATGTAGCCCCACTGCCTCTGGGATTCAGCACCAGGGCAACAACTCAAAGGGTGCTAGTCACAAAGGGAAAGTGCCAGGAAACTCTCCAGAGACCAGACAGCAGCAGTGTCCCCTCTCCATTCCTCCCCCAACATAGAGCCACAAAGAGGTGAAATGGGTTGCCCAGTCCTGGTGATTATCTAAGGCTCAACCCCACACAATTTACAGGTGCCTTTTCTACAATAGACCACATTACTAAGACAGGGGATGAAAGCAGCTCTACTTAATACACAGAAACAAGCACAAGGAGGCTGCCAAACTGAGGAGCCAAAAAATATGGCCCCAATGAAAGAACATAACAAAATCCCAGAAAAAAAATTAAATGAAACAGAGATAACCAACCTATCAGATGCAGAGTTCAAAACACTGGTGATCATGATGCTCAAAGAACTTACTGAGTACAGAAACAAAATTAAAAAGACCCAGGAAGAAATGAAGTTTACAATAAATGAAAAAAAGAAAAATCTATGGTGAACCAACAATGGAGGAGATGAATTCGGGATTCATATCAATGATTTGGAATATAAAGAAGAAATAAGCATTCAACCAGAACAGCAAGAAAAAATAATTTTAAAAAATGAGGATGGTATAAGGTGCCTCTGGGACATCTCCAAATGTACCAATATCCGAATCATAGGGGTGCCAGAAGGAAATAAGGAAGAGCAAATATTGAAAACTTATTTGAAAAAATGATGAAAGAAAACTTCCCTAATTTGGTGAAGGAAATAGGCATTCAAGTCCAGGAAACACAGAGTCCCAAATTGGATCCAAATAGGGCCACACCAATACACATCATGATTAAAATGCCAAAGTTTAAAGATAAAGAGAAAATCTTAAAAGCAAGAGAAAAGTAGAGATTTACCTACAAAGGAGTTCCCATAAGACTGTCAGCTGATTTCTCAAAAGAAATCTTGCAGGCAAGAAGGGACTAGCAAAAAGTATTCAAAGTCATGAAAAGGAAGGGCCTACAACCTGGATTACTCTATCCAGAAAAGCTCACATTTAGAATGGAAGGGCAAATAAAGGACTTCTCAGTTAAGGTCAAGTTAAAGGAGTTCATCAATAACAAGCCACTATTATATGAAATGTTAAAGGGATTTATTTAAGAAAAAGATAAAAACTATGAACATTAAAATGGCAACAAATTCACAGCTATCAACAACTGAATCTAAAAGAAAAAACAAATTAAGCAAACAACCAGAACAGGAATAGAATCATAGATATGGAGATCATTTGGAGGATTATCAGCTGGGAGAGGAAGGGGAGAATGGGGGAAAAGATGCAGCCATTAAGAAGCATAATTGGTAGATACAAAACAGACAGGGGAAGGTTAAGAATAGTATAGGAAATGGAGAAGTCAACGAACTTATATGTACAACTCGTAGGAATGAACTAAGGGAGTGAATTGATGGAGGGAACATGGGTACCAGATGAAGGAGGACAAAGAAGAAAAAATTTAAACAACTGTAATAGCATAATCAATAAAATATATTTTAAAAAAGAAATATTTTCCTGCAAAAATTTATGGAAATGTATGAAGCATTAATTATTCTATATTAAAATTCTTATGAAGAAGTTCTTCCACATATAAACAGGCTTCACCATCTTGGAATGCATATGAAAACAATAACCGTTTTTTCCTTTTTAATGGATTTATTGGGGTGACACAGGTTTTAGGCGCACAAATATGCAATACATCAACTGTACATTGTATTGTGTGTTTGCCACCCCAAGTTGAGTCTCCATCCATTACCATTTATCCCCCCATAACCTTCTCTCCCTCCGACAATAACTTTTTAATTCACTAAAATATACACTTAGTTCCTAGGGTGCTTGTATATTACATAACATAAAAATTAGTTAATATCTTGTAATTGTTTATTTTTAAGTTTATTATCTCCCTAGGAATTTGAAACCCTCAAGAAGACAATAAAATACTGGAATAATTTATTCTTACTTCCTTCTATTATTAAACATAAAATAGTCATTAAATACTTTTGATTGATTTAACAGTTGGAAATTAGCATAAATACTACCTACTCAATGCCAATAGCTGTACATCTTGTACAAAATATGAGTCATTATCATCCCTGAAGCCAAGTAAACAAATAAGTGGTTTAATGATTAAAAAAACTTTATTTTTTTCTTTTTGGTAAATATTAAATAATTCAATCTTGTTTCTTTGTGAAACTACTAAATTAATATCTATGACTTTGATAATTCATATATATATATATATATACACACATATATATTCCTCCAATATCTAATTATTTGCTATGCACTGTGTTATATATTTCAGAACATTTTTGTGGTTTTTATTCCTTACAACACTTCTTTAAAGCATCGTTGTCTTCACATTATAGATGGAAAGCTGAGACTTAGAGAAGTATAATTAATTGTCTAAGATCTTACTGACAGTAAAAATCAAAGTTGATATTTAAATGCAAAGCTTTAGAATGCAAATTCAATTATTTTTCCCATTACATACATATTCTCCATTCAAACCAGTATACTGGTATATATTATGTGTATGTAACATGCTAGTTCATATTATATGAATTAGAGTAGCCTCTATGCATAGATAAATACCTCTAAATAAACACAGCAATGCACACATAGATGTGGGACTGGCTTTCTTGACTTTATGTTAAGTATATGCACCTAATAAAAGAGAGTTGCATTTTGGACCTTTCCAAAATGGTTTTGATTTGGGGCAGAAAAATGGTGATTATTTTCATGAAAAGAAGGATCAAATGATCTTAATTCATTATCTACTTCTTTGCATTTGCTCTTAATGCTCTTCCCCTTGAACTACAGAATAGTAATATATTTATTGTTTAGCAATACAAAAATTATCTCATACTCTAAATTCAACTCTACACTGTTTAGGTTATTAAATATTTGTTGTCTGTTAGGCATGTAATAGATATTCAAATACAGTATTTGTTTACTGACTGAAGACTGAGTCATAATATTTATGAAACTAAGACCACAGGGGCTCCATCGAAACTGCTAGGAATTATGTTGCTGATTTCACATGAGTTTTTATCCAGACTGTTCAAGTACACGTTTCCTGTGGCTATTTGGTATCTCTGATTTTATTGTATTTTCAGGAATTAGGAAAATCAAGTTGATGCTCAGTTTAATATATTCACTTCATAGTAATTCAATTCATAATAAATCCCAAGGCTTAAAGATATATGAATCCTTTTATACAAAAAAAGGACTTATGGTAGAAAACTCCAGAATTTTTGTTATTACAAATTACAGTGGAAAATTCCATTTGCTCTGTTTGCTCTTTTCATGACTATAAAGGCCAGGAAAGTAGGCAAAAGATTGGCATCTTTTTGGTTAGATTCCTATTCCTTTTGATTCATGGGCTTCAATTGCGAGAAAGCAAGCCCTGAGGGGCTTCTGGCTTCCATCACTGAAATAAAACAATGGCTCTAACCTTCAATCTTGTATTTTCTTATACTGTTTGAAGACCAATTTCAATTGTTTTAAACTTTTATTGAATCTATTGGGGTGACATTGCTTAATAAAATCATATAGTTTTCAGGTGCACACTTCTATAATACATCATCTCTGTATAGACCAATTTCAATTTGAACTTGCCTGTTCTCCCTTCTCTCTCAGTACAAAGCTCTTTTGGTTACAGGAGGGGTGGAGTGGTGGTGGTGGTCGTGATGGTGTATGTGTGCATGTGTGCACGTGTAAGGGAGGTGGGGTGGGTGAGGGGAATGGGAGGCAGCATAGAAGGACTGTATTTGTTATCTGTTTGTAAGCCTAACAGATATTTTAGCTGAAATTTCTCCAATGTTAATTGTACATGCAGAATTCATGCTGGGAAAATCTCCTTCGGAAAAAAAAAGATGAAGTGCACAGCCGGCCTGTTATGTAAGATGTTTATTTTCATCGAATCCAACACACCATAGGCAGAACAGAAAATAGGCCAGTGCTTCTGACCAGTTACATCACCTCATCATGAGGAGAAAGCAGGAGAGGCTGATCACTATATTGTTAGAACGGAGGATAATTTTCTTCTATGATTGTTTCTCTTGTGGAAATCTTTATTTCAGGAGATAGTTATCTCATCTCCCTTTGATGTTTATTCCTTCAGGTTCTGTAAAAACATTGAAGCTACCTGGATTTCAGTTCTTGTAAATGCACATAAATACTAATTTTGGTACTGCTTCTCTGGGTCTCCAGATTTTAAAAGATTGGAACATTCCAGCAGAACATTGTCCATCCTAAGAATATTGTGGGGGAAGGAGAAATCGTCTTGACCCTTAATAGTATGCAGTATTTTAGATAGCATAATCTGCTTTGCAGAATGTCTCCTTTCTTAGACTGTTTTGATTGTATATTTAATTAAATGAGCTTCATATTTATTTCTTAAATACTATGAATTAAATGCACAATTTATAAAAGTGTTTTAAGCATATCATCTCTTTAATAATATAGATATCATTGCAATTCATAAAAAACAAGAAGGGTGAAATGTGCATGTGAATACAGTATTTTTTATTAATTCAGAATTAAAAGGGAACTAAAACATGATCCTTTTTATTTTAGAGGTTGAATCAGCTATACTTAGAAAATATATCAGAATAAAACTAACCACTCTGGCTCTGCCAATGACAGCTTGGCAAAATGTTTTCTCTCTGTCAAGGGGCAACCTTCAGGATCATTCTACTTTATCCACTTTTTAATACATATTCTATCTGCCTATTCTTGTTTTGTTCTCCCTCTAGAGGAAGTTAGTGGATATTACATTCCAAACTTAAAAAATCTAATACACCAACAGTGTAATTGAAATACTACAATCAGGAAAATAACTTCTTGACTTCATTTATATTCAACTTAACTTGGTTCCAGAAACCATGGTCTTAAGAAGCTCTATGTTTTCAACATCTTTTTTTAAAGCTGGGGTGTCAGTATCTTAAGCCTTTTTTGTTTGTTTGTTTGTTTACTTGCTTGTTTTAAAATAGCAAAACCAAAATCTTAACCCTGGAATGGTGGATGAGCTGAAAAGGTTGGAATTTCAGTGTCTGATGCAATGAGGATGAGCTTTTGTGATTGCAACGGTCTGACTATTGTGTTCCAGAATCCACATTGCATTTATCATGTGGTCTTTGGGAAGTACTGGATGCCATTTAATGTGGTGTAAATTGGATATTGCAATAAAAACTGGCCAATACCCTGCAGACGTGAAAATCAAATATTAGGATATGGACAAAAATATCCATAAATATCCATCTTTCAACTGAAGAGGAATATAGAAAAAGGATCCCTGTCTCTTCTTTGTAGAGATATGAATGATTTGATTTGGAGAAGCCTATTTTCTCTATCTGTAAAATAAGAATAATTATATTTACCTCAAGTAGTGTGAGGATCAAAAACTATATATTCAGTGACCAGTATGTGACTGACGCAGAATAAACCCCTTTTCTTTCCATTTTGTGTAATCAATTTTCTGGCTCTGTCTGAGAAGTAAAAACTAAAATGTGTAAAACTTTTCTGGAGACGCTCTTCTTTTCTTGGTATACTCTCTTTTCTGCTCCTCCTTTCAATTTCACAGCCACGGCATGGCATTGCCTTCAGAACGTAGCTGTACTGTTGCAGAAATGCCGGTCACAGGAGCGCGGGCTAAAAAGACAGATGTGTCATGTCTGTGTCTCACGGTGACTCTGCTTGTAGAAGGGCAGCATATAAAGTTTTAAAAAACAAGGTACAATAGAGTATGATCGTGCATATTATATTTGAACTTAAAAGCCTCGAAAATTATGTATGAAACTATTTGCAGGAAGGTGAGATTATGCAGAACTTTTGGAAACTCTTCACTTCTCTGTATTGTAATACTGAGACCTATTTCCATAGATAATGAACATCGTTAAATTTTATAAGGAGATAAGTCTCCCACATCTGAACTCCAGTATCTTAGTTCCCCCCACCCCTGAACTTTATGTATATAGTTTATTTTATCATCTTTTAGAATATTTTTCTATGCATTATACAAAATAAGCATATATATGCATTATGTGTATACAATTGGTCTTGTTAGTCATTGTAGTTGTGTTCCATAGAGTCTCCATGATGCTGTATTAGTGACTACCGTGTCATCATTCCTGGGTCACAGCATATTCCCATCATGCTGGGTCACAACATTGTCATCGACCCATCAATACACAACTTTGTCTTATGTGTGTTCCTGTTTAAAGAGATCTTATTTATGATTCATTAATATTAAACTCACAGCCAATAGCTCTGTAACTCATGCCTGGCCAAAGCTTATCTAACACACATATTTTTCTGGTAAGGCGCATCACAGCCTTTCTGTGCTTAGAAACACTAAACAGCACTTCCACACTGTGCTTGGGACCATTTTGAGCAGCAAAATCAGCAACAAAGGCTACAACAATGAGAAAAACCAGTCACTAAATAGACCACAAGAAAGATACTGGTTTATAGTATGGGAGCAAAAACAAGAAAGGGAGCATTGCCTCGTTTGATTCTTGATCATAAACCAGTAATATGTTATATATATTACTCTGCTCATTGCTTTACAATACTGCCCAGTGTTTAATAGTGTAACTGAATGCAGGTCTGGCTGCCTGCAGCTACAAAAGCCAATACCCAAGAGACAAGTGCTGATATAAAGCAAAGTGGTTTATTCAGATGCCGGCCATCTGGAGGATGGGGAACTCATGTCTCAAAGCCCATCTCCTGGGAAGGTTGGGGACTCACGTCTCAAAGCTTATCTCCATCTCTCAGTGCAGGCACAGGTTTTAAACAGAGGGAGAGGGGAAGAGAACAAAGAGACCAAGGGAAGGGGTTGGAAAGTTCTCTATGTACAAGTGAGTACATGGCATTCCTATAAGGCAAGTGATGGTCTGGTGTGCATCATCCTGGGTGTAGTCATCCTGACTCCATGGTTGACGGTCAGCAAATCTCCCAGAGCTGGGATGCTTGAAGGTTGGAGTCTGTATCTTTTGAACTTAGTTCCTAGAATTCTTATACAAGCATGCTATTCATCTACAAGCTACATATTAATCAGAGTCAGCATTTACAGAAACAATATCAAAAGAATTGTGGGGTAGATTAGAATTCCCCACTATTACAATAGTGCAGACTCTGTAGTTAGACTGTTTAGAATTGAATCCTGACATTACCCTTGACTAGCTGTGTGACCTTCAGCATATTACATAACCTTTCTGTGCCCCTGTTAACTCATGTACAACATGGGAACTAAATGAGTTTTACTTGAGGGGGTTGTGAACATCAAATAATATGCAAAAATTACTTAGGACATGTCTATTTGCTGTATTCTCATTTTAGAGTATTATTTGGGGGATTATTCCTTACTGACCTAGATAGCATGTCCTCATTCTTTCTAAAAGCAAATAGCATTTCCTTGTATTGTACGTCACCATTTTTAAACCTCCTATCCTGCCCACAGAATACATTTAGATAACTTCCTATCTTGTGCTTCAAGAAAAATTGTGGACCACATTTCCATGTGCACATGTGGAAATTTATCTCTAGACAAAGAGCTTGTGCACATTTAATTTTGATGTGTATCACCACATTTCTCTCTAAGTTTTGCTAAAAATAATCATGGATAACGGGGGTGGGTGGATGAAGCTATTTCCTTTCAATAATGAGAGGAAAGAATGACTCTTCTTACATTTGCTCAAAGATCATGTTTTTCCTAGGTTAAGTTAAATAAATAACTCTCTCATGGTTTACTATGGCAGTGTAAATCATTAGTATGACACTTATGCCACCCAATGTTTTAGGTTTACAAATCACAAAAAGGTTTGCAAATATTTTGCAGACATTATATGAATTCTTTTCAAGCTCATCACTACAGAACATTGTATCAGCCCAATGGGATTTAACTCTCTCAGTTAAATAGGAGTAAAGCTATCATTTCTTCTACTTGATGCACCTTTTTACGTTAGTCAGCCAGTCTCCAATAAAGTAACTTGATTATCAGCCAGTTTCCAATAAAGTCACTTGATTATTACATTATTTAAGAAATAGAAAGAGCAGAATAATTGATAATATACTGTACTTCATAGGTCTTAGTACTGGCAGTAGAAACTTAGACATATTATTGTTAAAAAGGATATTTTTAAGGACCTGGCTGGGTGGTTTAGTCCATTGGAGTGTCATTCTATATACCAAAAGGTTGCATGTTCAATTCCCAGTCAGAGCACACGCATAGCCAGGTTAAATCCCTGGTCGGGATGTGTATGGGAGGCACCTAATAGATGCTTTTCTCTCATATTGATGTTTCTCTCCCTCTCTCTTTCTCTCCTTCTCCCTTCCTCTCTCTTTAAAAAAAAAAAAAAATCAATAAACATTTCCCCAAGCAAGGATTAAAAAATAAAAATAAATTTTAAAAGATGATTTTTTTAAGGCAAAGAGCATTAAGAGTTTCAACAGAAATAATTCTAACACAAAGTAGCCTCTGTCTCCTTCAACATTTCCACATTTCTACTGCCTATCCCCCACATCATTGTAGGACAGACATAATTGAGTCTTTGCTTCCTTTTATGACTTCTACAGAGCAGATTGTGTTTCATTTCTTTTATTGATTTTTTTCTCTTTAAGAACATTCATTAATCTCTTTACAAGCAATCACAAAGATATCTGGATTTCTGATTATGGGCTTTGAAGACAATAACCACAAAGAACCAAGCTGAGGTACATTTTCAGCCAGTGAAGGATGTCATTACAAGCACTTGGTGCGACTGGAAAAAGGTTCTAGAAAATAGTCTGAGTCACTCTTATTAGGAGAGTCAGGAAGGAAAGTAGTTGTGTAAAATTAGTACCAATATCTTCTTACCCTCCATTTTAAACTTTTCAAAGATTCCTTTCTGGTCAATTCTTCCTGAGAAGGACAACCTAATAAGACAAAATCTTTGCTTTTAGAGGTTACCATGGTGACTGGCCAGTGGAGACTATCTTCTCCCAGCATCATAAATGTATTTTGTAGGGTGCTAAATAAGTTTTATGTGCCATTAGAGTTTTTCTTTGAAAGATAAAACAAATAGAGTACATTGAAATTGTTCACAGCAATGAGAAAGGATATTTTTCCATATTGATTTTTCCTTTCTTTTTGCCCTTTCTTATCTGCATCATAACTCTTCGAATTATACATCAAGGCACAATACTTATTACAGGAAGCAAAAATACAGTTAATTTTTTTCTTTTTTAATATGGACCAAGATAGTAAAATATTTACCTACCACTTAT
The DNA here is from genome assembly GCA_004026765.1 of Micronycteris hirsuta. Lineage (NCBI taxonomy): Eukaryota > Metazoa > Chordata > Mammalia > Chiroptera > Phyllostomidae > Micronycteris > Micronycteris hirsuta. The sequence continues at coordinate 139,257 of PVJI01001937.1, forward strand.
GTTCTGTTAAGTGAAAGACTCTTACACTTACCAAGGTTGACAACCAACAGAGACTAGGACAGATAATCAGAAGACAATACTGTAGCTAAATGAAATTAGGAGCAGTTCCTAACTGGTAGAGCTATGAGATAGAGGAAACAATGCATACTAATATTTTAAGTTTTTTTTAAATTGACTTTATTTTTCAGAGCAGGTTTAGGTTCACAGCAAAACTGAGCTGAAAGTACACAGTTCCCATTTCCCCTGCCCCAGCATATGCACAGCCTCCACCATCAGCATCCCTCACCAGAGTGGTATGTTTGTTACTGGTAGTAAACCTTCATTATTACTGCTTGAAGTCCACAGTTTGCATTAGGGTTTACTCTTGGTTTGTACATTGAGTGGGTTTCAACAAATATATCATAACACGTGTCCATCGTGGTGGTATTTTTACCACACTAAAAATCCTCTGTGTTCTGCCAGGTCATCCCTTCCCATGTCCACAACCAATAGCAAACACTGATCTTTTTACTGTCTGCATAATTTTGCCTTTTCTCAAATGTCATATTGTTGGAATCACAAGTATGCAGTCTTTCTAAATTGGCTTCTTTTACTTAGTCATATACTTTTAAGGGTTTGGCATTTATTTATAAAAAGTAAATCCCATTTCCTTCTTCTGCCACAGTGACCATTTTATTTTCATAAAGCTTTTGAATCTTCAAGGTTTTAAGAACAAAGTTGAGCAAGTCAGAAAATGCCAAGTGCAAAGTGCTTCAGAATTTGAAATTAGTCTCTCGGGTGGAAAAAAGAAAGCTCCAGCAAACACACACAAAGGACAGAGAAACAAACACCACTGCCACCGCCATCAACACTGACCCCAACAAAAGACAAGTAGGCAAGAGAGCGACTGACCTGGCATGCACGAGCTTTAGAAAAGTAGATAATGGCATAGGGAGGCTCTAAGCATAAGCAAGGATGTGTGTGAAGAATCCCTTAGCAAAAACTGCCTTTACATTCTGGACCTCCAAGGCACAGAAATGCTGTTGAAGAGGCAGTGAGTAATCATCTGCATCTGCCCCCCTCCCCCTCCAAATTGCCCAGAGAGCGGAGGAGATGCCCAGAGAATGGTTAACCTTCTGTTTACTGGTATGCTAGGGACTCAGTGCTAGGTCTGAAGTTTCCTTCAATCCCTTGATTAAAATTAATCACCTTCTTGGTGCTCCCTAAACTCTTTGTTTATGACTCATGTGGGCAGATTAATCATTTTAGGTTTTACACTACTGTTATTTATATTCCAGTCTTTCTTCTTCACTAGCCTGCACATTCCTCTAGGTCAGCAATCTTACTTTTCTTCAATGTTGTGGTATGTAAAGTGCCTTAAAACAGTGAATGTTCAGTAAACTTCGGTTAAGTATAACTGAGTTGGAGTCTACAGGTATGTGATATGATTTTATTTTCCTTCCCTAACAAAAAGGTGTTTATGGATGACAAAGTTTAACTTTGCCAATTTTACATTGTCTAACAGACTAGATGGCTATGTTATCCAAAAAGATGGTGGGTAGACATTTTGAGAAATCTTTTTCTTTTCCTGTAACTCCCCACAAGTCTTTCTGGGTTCTGGTTTACAAATATCTAAACACTTGGAAGATGGAATTTGAAGGGATAGATGGATTATCTTCAGATAAACTAGCACACCAAAATACCTTCACACCAAATATCCTTATAAACAGACCTGTGGCTTAAGGTAGGGGGAAATGGCAAGCTAAATAGCAAAGTCTATGTGTTCCAAAAGCAGAGGAGAACTGTACGCTATGGGGTTGCTGGAAGGTCACGAGACTCAGGAAGGCCATAGCTGTGGGGCACATAAAGTAGATGGCCCCATATGCAGTGCACCCAAAAAGAAGAAAAAGAAAAAAAAATCCATGTCAGAAGCATGGCTCAGAAGAGCAGAGAATGCAAACCAGACAGATCTGGAAATGGATGCTCCAGTGAAAATCAGTGTGGAGCACTGACTGACAAGTGGGCTGCATCATTGATTCCCCCTCCCACATCTGCATTCTCCACCCTTCCAGCTACCCTGCCTGAATAGTAACCTGGAACTGGAACTGAAGCTGTAGTATGACCACAGCGGGGAAAAAAATCCTTAACAGTTTAGGAAGTTAAGGTTCCCATCAGTGGTGTCATGGGGGTTCTGTGTTGGAAATGAAGTTGTAGAATATAAGCCAAATTTTGTTACTTAAACAACTGCAATGGCCTGAGATTCATAATTGTTTCAAAAATTTGGAGGCAGGAATAAGCTACCACTCTTGACTCTCAATACCTCTAAATAAGTAGAAGGAATGAGGAGGGAGTTTGGTCAACAGTTTACTTTAAAATGAAAGAGAAATAATTCAATAGCATTTACTAATTTCCTCATTTCTTTACCTGAAACTCTAAAGGCAGTAGAAGTTAGCCTTAAATTACTTACTTAGCCTATCAGTCTAAAATTACATCTGCATTTGGAATTAGATGAAATTTTATAAGACAAATAAAAATGAATTCTGGAAACTACTCTCAGCTCATTCATGTTTACTCATGAGAGTTCGTATTTTGCAGGAAAGAGTTTCCAGTTCAGTGGAAGGGTTGAGGTTATTCATCACGAAAGCTTGAAGTTCAGAGAGGCAGCCATGACAGCCTGACACGCTTTGCAGGCACTTGCTGTGACTCCCTTCATGACTAGACAATAGGACGATAACATAGGTAAGCCCGTTTGGGTTTGATTTTGGGATTCCAGTTCTTGAAGACTCGAGAGAATCATACAATGAATGCAGTAGTAACAAATTCTCTCCATCCTCTTCAAGCACCTTAGCTCATGTTATCCTCACACATTTATTTATTGGTAGAGGAACCTCCTTCTATCTCTTATTTTTATTTCATAAAGAGTGTGGCCAACAATCATGGTCCCCACATACATACATATATGTACATGTATATGGATATATATATATATTCCTAAGAATATATATCAGAGAAAGTAATACTCTCTTGCCTCCAAGAGCCGTCCTCCTGTGCTCTCTCTGATCTCCTTAACCCCAGTCTAAAAAGCATTTGTCATGCTTTATCATGACAAATGAGGCTATTCCTTATCCCCTTTCCTGCCTTATTTCCAAACACAGCCATCTCTTTTTACTATGTGCAGTGATTGTGTTGAGTGACTTCCATCTTTTAGTCGTGCCATGTGACTCTCACTTTTTCAGATGCATTGTGTTTTGTCTGCACTTCCTACATTAAGCAGTCATGATGAACACCTGCAACTCAGAAAGGCTAACCAAAGTATCTCCTGTACGCGTCTCTTCCTCTCTCCTCTCCCACTCCCCAGGTAGAACAGTCCACTTTCTCTGTGAGGCCTACTGTACAGCACATTATTCATTTATTTGTTTATCAAACACTTATCAAATAATATCTACTATGCCAGACATGCTGTGAGGTGTTGTCATACTGAGGGAGGAAATTCATGCATACTAATTATAAGTATAGTTTAGATGTGAACTTAATTCCTTGCTGTCTCTCCTCACTCTATTATATTAAGGACAATTGAGACTAATACAGTGTCTTATTTAGTCATTTTTGTGTTCCAGTACCAGACACAGGAGTTGGACCTAATAGGCATTAAAAAGATGTACTGACTTCAATTTTTCTTCCTGTTACAAATGATAAAGTGGAGCTCCTTGAGAGTTCTTTTAATTTACATTTTTAAGTTAAAAAAACTAATGTATACTTCTAAAATTTAAGCACTATGGAGATGAAATCTTGATTTTCTCACATCCTAAATCTCCCTCATATTAATCAAGTGAACAATGTGGTTCTACTCTTTTTAAATCCCTCATACAAAGCTATACACACATATAAGGGATTTATTTGCCTATTTTATAAAAAACACAACGTATATTTTCATGAAGGCTATCTAGCTATAGTTTTCGTATAACGTCTTTAGAAAAGTTTTAATTATAAATTCAGTTTTTTAAATAAATGGAAAGCTGTTCAGGTTATCTATTTATTTTATTGAATAAGCATTGGTAGTTTCTGTCTTTTAAAATCTTTGACTATTTCACTTCAGTGTTAAATTTATTACCATAAAATTGTTCTTCATATTTTCACACAGCCCCGTATCCTATGTAAACTTTTACTGTGTTACTCAAAGCCTTAAAAAGAGAATCACCACATGATCTAGCAACTTCACTGCTAGTATATACCCAAAAGAACCAAAAATAAGGTCTTGAATAGATATTTGTACCCCATGTTCACAGCAGCATTATTTATAATAGCTAATCATAGAAACAACTTGTGTCCACCAACAGATGAACTAAAAGTAAAATATAATATATAGAATATATTTCAAAATATGCCATATCTCATACAATTTGGCCTGAAAAAGGAAGGAAATTCTACAGCATGCTACAATATGGAAGAACCTTGAGGATATTATGCTAAATGAAATAAGCCAGTCGCAAAAAAGACAAATAATATAAGATTCTACTTACATAAGGTATTTAGAGTAGTCAAAATCATAAAGACAGAATGTATGCTAGCATTTACCAGCGGCTGGGGAGAAGGGAGAATGGAGGGCTGGTGTTTAAGATTGGATTTGAAGTTTCGGTTTTATGAGGTGAAAAGTTACAGGGACGGATGGTGGGGACGGTGGTGCAGCATGTGAATGCGCTCAATACCACTGGTGGTATGGCCAAAATGGCCAAAATGGTACAATTTATGTCATGTGTATTTTACCACCACAATTTTTTTAATTTGACTGTCAGTACCTGGGAGTCAGGTACTATCTTTATTTTTAAGCTTTGTACCTGCAGGCCGAGAAAAATATCTAAAACAACGTAGTAGCCTATTAAATTCAGTAGGTAGTGAAGGTAGAGGAATTGAGGCTAGGTTTTTTGATATTCAAAGTATCACTCTATCCGCTATGCCACCAGCATCTTTTGTCATAATTCACCCAGAGCATTCCCAGCAGCATAAACAAGATCAGCGGACCATGTTAAAAAGAGCATTTGAATTGATGTCAGGAGAGTATTGGATTGATGATCTGATTGGTTCAAGTACCCTGCCACAATTTCAGCTCATTATCTGGCAACAAAAACAGTTTTAGAAATTCAGTCTTGGGACCGCGATCAGGAAATTCTACTCTGGGAACTCTAAGAGTAGTACTTTCTGTAAACTCCCCTGATTTGAAACATCTGGGGAGAATTTAGTTTCCAACGAGATCCACACTGACAGCAATGCATAAGTCATCTAGAACTTGTGTCCATTATGAGCAATAGTGCAGGGAGAGATGCTGTTTTTAATGTTATACCTCTAGTCAATAGAGTTATTTATAAGCCTCAAATGTAAGGAGTAAAAAAGGAAGGAAGGAAGGAAGGAACGAAGGAAGGAAGGAACGAAGGAACGAAGGAAGGAAAGAAGTCAGTCAATTTTCTATTGACCACTGGGAAATAGGGAGCTTTAAAACATTTCCCTCCACCCTTCCTTTGGAGAGGAGATTGTAAACAGAAGCAGCTGTTTTCTTTAGTCCATTCCTGTACCAACTCTTTTATTGCAAAACAATTCTTGTGTTTTTCAATTCAGCATTTTTCTTCAGTTGTATTTGAGAATTTGAAATGTTAGGCTTGTTTTTTAGTAAATTATTTTATATGCATAATAACCCACGCTAGGTCCATGCTGGTCAGCCGGCCTACGCACACCTTCGGCCTATTGAAGCTCTGTGCCCTTCATTCCTCAGTTTGCTTCAAGCCTGCTTTGTGTTGGTTGCTGAACATACCAAGTTGTATGGTATTAATTCCACAGCTTATTTTGAAACTTGCCCATGAGACCATCTCTTTGACTGTCCTTCAGCCTAAAACACAAAGCCTTTAGTTTCTAATACTTCTTTAAGTGGTATATATTATCATTATTTTTCCACTTTCCTTCCAGGACAATATTATCTATGTGAGTTTTTATTAGACTTGCATGGCCAAAGGCTTCTGGGCCAGAGTAATTAAATGAAACCAATGAAACATTTATTGAAGGCAATATGTTATTGAGTGAAGAGGGGCATTTTAGAAGCAAGGATCTTTTTTCCCCACAAGTAATGCATTGCCATCTGTTCCCATTTCACACAAATCAGTACTGAGGGAGTAACATGAAAGAGAAACTGGGTCAACATTTACATTTCAAGTCAGGTTAGATTTTGCTTTGTCAGTTTCTTTGGACTGGAAATCGAAAGGTTAAAGAGGATTATTTCAGACATGGGGTAAACAAGCTAAGAAATGAATCCTTCTTGGTAGCCCCATGAAACTGTGATTCTCAAATAGAGGCAACAACAATTTCAGGGAAGAAGTAATGTGTTTTCTAGTCTTTATCTGCCCTTAAATTTGTGAGACTAAAAAGATAAGACATGCACTTGTAGGGTAAGTGGAGGCAGGCTGGCTTCCTCACCCAGGTGTCTGGGTAACCAAGGGGAGCAGTGTCCCCATAGCCTTGGAGGGGCCTGGTAACCAGTGTCCTCATAGCCTTGAGGCTGGGTCCGATAACTGTTCCCAAAACATGAAGTGGGCTCGCATGCACAGAATTATGTTATGTTATATAATGTTCTGGCAGGTTTCTGGCTTTGTCCCCCTCTAGTGTTTACACAGGTAGGGGCTTCTCACTAGTTAGTATATGCAAGGGGACAGGTGCCATGGTGGGTGACACTCTGGAGGGCAAGGACCATGACATGTGACATGCAGGGAAACACGCAGCTTACAGCATGTGTGGCTCACCCACCCATGCATAAAGGCATGCCGGACAACCCAACATCTCCATGAATAATTTCTGTCTCCATGAATACCATGGACCTGCCCATCCTTGAAGGGTCACAACACAGCGTTCTAAATTTTCATTATTAAATATCTGTATTCAGCACCGATTTTCTAATTGTGTTTGGTCCAAATGGGTTCCTGAAAGTTACGTGCTGGTCTGTGAGGTTAGCCCTCTGACTGGTGGCCTAAAAATATCTAGTATTTTAAAGATAACTCCCAAGCACACTGTCTCTACATTCTGTTACTGTAACAATGACTAAAATTTTGCAAATCATAAAGAGACTGCCCTGGCTGGTGTGACTCAGTTGGTTGGGCATTGTCCTGCAAACTGAAGGATTGCAAGTTCAGTTCCCGATCAGGGCACATGACTAAGTTGAAGGTTCGGTCCACACTCAGGGCACACGTAAGACAACTTCTCTCCCTCTCTTTCTTCCTTCCTTTCCCTCTCTCTAAAATCAATAAGCAATCACTTCTCAGCCTTTTGGCTAAGATCAAGTGTAGTATCTGTTCTTATCAGTTTAATAAAATCAATAAGCGTGTTCTCGGATGAAGATTAAAAAAATAAATTAACTAAAAAAAATGATTTCTTGCCATACATACTTTAAGAGAAAAGCCATTTAAAAAATCATAAAGAGACTGAACTGTGGAGTTTGTGGTTAAGGGACACCAACAGAATTAGGAAACTTTATTTATCCTACAGGGGAATCACGGACGATCCTGAGCCGGGGAGATTCTCGCTGACTCAGCTGTGCTGTGTCTGTGTGTTTGTGTTTCGAGAGTGGCGCCCATAATCTCCCTCCTTATTTCTCATTCACAGTTGGGCCTCTATAAGGCCTAAATTTTATTAAAAATCTTTTATTCTGTAAATTTTATTTTTACATGTTTAAAATGATTGTGAGTTGATAATCTATTTTTCGTTTTGTTTTGTTTTTAGAACTTTCTTCTTCAGAGCTTAACCCTGTTTATATGTTCTGTTTAACACTCATCTGATGGCATTTGAGAAGGATTTTAGTAAACAATACATAACTCATTTATATCATTCACATTCCCGCTATGATTTCTCAACACCTTTTCATTTACTTTCAATTAAATGCAAATTCTTTATCTTGATGTACAAGGCTATCCCCACTTTAGGTTTTTCTCCCTGATTGACTACCTGCAAGTCTACATTCTACAGTTGTTGAATGTTATGTGCTAAAAATGTCAAGTAGGTCCATTTTTTAATATTTAATACTGATATTTTGGTGCACTTTTTCTAAAACTTACTTATGGAGGCTTATTAAAATCTCCAGCTATGACTGTGAATTTTCTACTATTCTGTTACTTTTGTCAATTTTTGCTCCATATATGTTGAAGCTCTTTTTTTGGGTACATACATGTTTAGAATTTTTGTGGCTTCTTAGCTAATTTATCCTTTTATCATTATGAAATATCCCTTTTTATCTCTGCTAATATCTCTTGTCATATTTTTGCCTAATATTAACTTAATTGAACTTTCTTTTTTCTTCTTTTTTTTTTTTTATCCTCACCTGAGGACATTTTTTAATTGCAATTTTTTTTTAGAGATAGGAAGGGAACGAGAACAGCATCAATGTAAGAGAGAAACATTGATTGGTTGTCTCCTGTGCATGCCCAGACCAAGAATCTCAGGTTCCCCGGGCTGGAGACAGAACCCACAGCCCAGGTGTGTGCCTGACTGAGAATCGAACCTGCAACCTTTTGGTTACAGGACGATATTCCAACCACCTGAGCCACATCAGCCAGAGCACTTTGTTTTTATTATTGTTACATCATTTTCATTTCAACCTATCTGTATGTTATGCTTAAAATGTATTTCTAGTAAGTAGCATATATTTGAGTTTTGCTCTTTTATCCAGTCTGAATGAAATATGGAGTATTTAATGTAGTTACATTTTATGCTTTTTTTACTTTTTATTTTGAAATATTTTTAGATTTACAAGAAATGTTACAAGAGTTACAATAATACTACAGAGAATTCACATACACCCTACAGCACAGGTGCAAACACAAGGCCCTAAGACCAAATCCGGCCCTCCACCTTGTTTTATCCATTCGGCACCTTGTTTCTACCAGGTGGCAGTGCTGAGCTCTCACTTAACTGTTAAGGAGTAGTTACGTTTAGACAGTCCTAAATTACATCCGGCCCTTTGAAGTCAACCGCGTGGCTGATGTGGCCCCCGGTGAAAAAGAGTTCGACACCCCCGCCCTATAGTCTTATTCCTCTGATGATAATTTACATAACCACTGTACAATTACCAAAAACAAGTATAATATCATAGGTAGAATACTATTCATTAAACTTAAACCTTACTTGAATTTCACCAATTGTCTCCCCTAATGTTTCTTTTACCCTTCCAAGATCTAATTCAGGATTTTATACTACCTTTAGTTATTGTGTCGCATTTATCTCTTCCAGTCTGATTTGTCCTAAGTCTTTCTTTATCTTTCATGAGCTGACACTTTTGATGAGCACTGGGCAGTGATTTTGTAAAATATTTGAATTTGTCTGATGTTTTCTCATAACAATTTTTGGCAAGAATACCAGGGAATGTTATATCCATCTCGGTGCATAATGTCAAGCAGTACAAGATTTCACTAAGTCTTATTTCTAGTATATTAAATTTTGATCATTTGATTTAGTGGTGTCACTTGAACTCCACTATAGAGTTATTATATTTCTCTTAATAAGTGATAAATATTCTGGGGGAGATACTTTGAGGTTATGCTAATATTCTATTTCTCCTCAAACATTTGCCCATTTGTATGGACATCCATGTAGATAGCATAGTTCCAGCTTAGAAGTACTTCTGTGACACATTCAAGGGGTTACGTGCTAGACTGCTCATTTCAAGCGTGGTCAGAACAAGAGAGGCCACGGTACGTTTGCCAGCCACCATGACACTTGAAGCATATAACCAGGCTGTACCATGGTACTGGAGGTTTCTAAGGTAGAGAAAGATTCCAAATGGAGTCCCTGGCAAGACCAATGGGACAATCGCGGCACTCTTACTTTATGGAACCAGGCCATACCATCTGGAGCAGAGAACTTATATATCATTTAAAAATAGCTCCTGACAGGCTACAGGGCCGTGATAGAATCTGAGTGCCTGACATTGGAAAATCAAGTAACCTCTGCGTTCTGGTTGCTGTGAGACACACCACGCTGTCAGGTAAAGCAAACCAAGAAGCAATTTATCATAAAATGGATATTGTGCATCTGGGATTAGAATTGAGCAGGCCAGAAATGACAATAATCTGTACAAAGAGGTGACCCAGAAATTTATGTCACAAATTGGTGCATGACATCACTCTCTTAGATCACAACTGTGGCTTTAGGAGCTATGACCAGCAGCTGAGGAGGAAAGAAAATCAGCCAGCCTTATGTTGACACCTAAATTACATCAGACCCCTTTTATTCTACAAATTACAACATTCTTATTTCTGTACCAAATTACCCAAGTTCCAGGGCCTTAAAACAGTGCAAATTTATTGTCTTGTAGTCTAGAGGTTAGAAGTTAAAAATGGATCTCATTGGGCTAAAGTTACAAAAGTAACATAGGGCTGTTTTTCTTCCAAGAGCTCTAAAAGAGTAAGCATTTTCTTGTCTTTTTCTAGCTTCTAGAGATGCCTGCATTGCTTGCCTTATGGTCCCTTCATCTTGAAAAGGTGCAATCACCCTGATACCTGTTTCCATCATCACATCTCCCACTCTGATTCTTACTCTTCTGCCTTCCTCTTTCATCTTTTCAGGATCCTATAGTGCACTATGCCAATCTGGATAATCCAGGATAATGTCCCTATTGTAAAATAATTGATTTATTCAGCCATGGCTGGTGTAGCTCAGTGGATTGAGCACGGGCTGTGAACCAAAGGGTCGCCAGTTCGATTCCCAGTCATGGCACATGCCTGGGTTGCGGGCCAGGTCCCCAGGGAGGCCACGTGAGATGCAACCACACATTGATGTTTCTCCCCATCTCTTTCCCCCTCCATTCCCTCCTGTCTAAAAATAAATACATACATCTTTAAAATAAAATAAAATAAAAAATAATTGATTTATTCACATCTGCAAACTTCCTTTTGCTATATAAAATAATATTCACAGATGCATTAGTTAGGGTTCTCCAGAGTAACAAAACCAGTAGGAAATAATGACAATAATTATTATTATGCATGTATTATATGTGTATGTATATTAGTAATTAGCTCACAGGTTTATGGAGACTGAGAAGTTCCATGATTTGTGATTTGCAGGTTGAAAACCCAGTTAAGCCAGTGGTATGAATCAGTCTGAGTCTGAAGGGTAGGAACTAATGTAATCCTGGCCTGAGAGCAGGAAAAATAAAATGAGATGCCCCAGCTCAAGCAATGAGGTAGGAAAAAAGGGATGAATCCTCCTTTCTTGGCCTAATTTCACCTAACTTAATACAACTGTGCTGTGTAAAACCAAAATCATACTAACTTCTTCCTCAAAAGGAGACTTTAAAAATCCTTGAATGCTACTTCTCCTTGATATACCAGATATTAAAAACTATAATGTAAAACTAACAATTTAAAAAATATGTCTTATGTTACACAATAAAGGAATAAGAGAGAAAACAAATTTATGTATATATACACACATACATGTGAACACACAAATGCACACACACACTTATTTATAGCAAAATAAGGAGGAAATACTCATTACATTTACAGTTCTCATTTCTGTAACTGATCATGTGTTCATTTTTATAAATACCTTCTTTCACTCTCTGTTCTGCATTTCCTTTGCCTTCAGCCAGCACCTTAGCTGGTCGTGATTTTTTTACCTGGTGGGGTGACCTAAACTTTCCTTCCTGAAGGGTCTGGACCATTAGTCATACTACCTGGATTTGTTTATTGTTGTGTTCACTGGCTTTCATCACAGGACATGTTAATGCAAAGACTAATACAAAGACACGCCCTAAGAGATATTCTGTATTCTAGATGTCCTCTTTCTTACCTTCATTGTGGAGTAGTAGCCCAAATTTTCCTTGACAGTCAGAATTAATCACCTCAACCTTCACTCAACATTATAATTCCCTTCTTCCCTTGCTAATTGAGGCATACGTAGCCCAAAGTGGTTGGGTAGTAATCTCAACTTCCAATTCAATGGAATCATTGCCATGTCTCCTGGTGGAAGCATTCTCTCTTTGGAACTAAGTCTCTAGGCCAGTAGATCATAAAATGCTGGGAACAGGAGGCATAGTTTTTGCTAGTGGGTCACTAAGAGTATTAATGAGTGGTGCTACTTATAAATTCACCCTTTCTTCATGGATCTAGGGATACTGGCTTTTGGAGAAATAGCATCATGTATTGGACCCTGATTCAGAGCCTCTGGAGGATTCTGCCCCAGCCGTGCAATGTATTGCCATCCAGCTGGCACTGTAATCGAATCTTCAAATGGCCATTCCTCCATATTGTCCAGCTAGCTGCTTGAGGATGGTGGGGAATACGGTAAAGCCAGTGAATTCCATGAGCATGAGCCCTTTGATATACTTCTATTTCTGTGAAGTGAGTTCTTTGCTCAGAAGTAATACTGTGTGGAATACCACGACAGTGGACTAGCGTTCTCTAAGTGCATGAGAGGTAGTTTTGGCAGATGTACTTCATACAGGGAAGACAAATTTGTATCCAGAGTATCTGTTCCAGTAAGAACAAAACACTGCCGTTTCCATGATGGAAGCAGTCCAGTGTAATCAGTCTGCCACTAGGTATCTGGCAGATCACCCTGTGGAATGGTGCCACATCAGGTGTTCAGATCTATGTTGCAGGCAGATTGGAAATTCAAATTCAGCAGTGATCTAGCCAGATGGGTCTTGGTGAGTAAAAGTCCATGTTGTTTGGTCCATGCATAACCTTCAGCCTGACACTGTGGCCACTTTGTCCATGAGCCCATTGGGTAATAGCGTAGTGGCTGGGCAAAGAGGCTGACCGGTAGCCACAAAACAGGTCATTCTATCCACTTTATTATTAAAATTTTCCTCTGTTGAGGTCCCCCTTTGGAGAGCATTTCACATGAGACCGAATTTATTATCATTTTTAAATTTTTAAAAAACATTTTATTTATTTACTTATTTATTTTTAGAGAGAGGGGAAAGGAGGGGGAAAGTGAGGGAGAGAAACATCAATGTGTGATTGCCTCTCGTGTGATCCCTACTGGAGACCTGGCCTGCAACCCAGGCATGTGCCCTGACTGGGAATCAAACCAGCAACACTTTGATTCACAGGACAGCACTCAATCCACTAAGGCACACCAGCCAGGGCTTTCATCATTTTTCGGAGCCTGTACAGAGAAATCTATCCACCTACATCCCTAAATTTCTTTGTCATCAATTTTCTAATCATGTTCCTTCTAAGTCTCTGATCACTCAGTTAAACATTTGGCCACAGCCCACGCATCAGTATACAACCATATGTCCGCCCATTTCTCCTTTCAAGTAAGATGAACAACCAGGTGCACTGTCCAAAGTTCTGCCCACTGGGAGAATTTCCCTTCTTCACTGTCCATCAGTGATGCCTGTAAGAGGGACTGTATTGCTGCAGCTCTCTACTTCCTGGTATGTCTTTATATTGTGCCCAACCATCTGTAAACTATGTCTGAGAATTATCTCCCTCTGCCAAATGATTATAGAGCACTCCCCATGAAGCCATCAGTGCAGGCTGAGAGAGAGAAGGCAGTGTAGCAGGAGTGAGAATCATGTGCATTTGGGCCACATCATGATATAACTTACCTGTGCCTTCGGGGCCTGTTCAGGCCCTATCATGTATATACCACTTCCATTTGACACCAAACTTTATGGCTTGGCATGTCACATAATACCAACTTCCTAATGGGCAGTTCAGGCTGTATGATAATTTGGTGGCACATCGTTAAGCATCCAGCCACTACCAAGATACAGTAGCAGGCCAAGATCTGTTTCTCAAAAAGAAAGTGGTTACCCATAAATGGTTCCAAGGCCTTGCTGGAGAATGTTAATGGTCTGTGCCATGATTCATGTGTAGGGGCCTGCCAAAGGCCCCAAACAGCCTCCCTGTGTGCCACTGACACCTCCAGTATCCTTGGATCTGATGGATCACATGGCCCAAGTTGCAAAATAGCTGGTACAGCACCATGGGCCTGTTGCAGAGCTTTGTCTTATGCCCGGACCCATCCATGACTATCAGCTTTTGGGTCACTTTAATAAATGGACCAAATATAGCACATCTATATGGGATATATGTTTAACAAAAAAGAGGCCCCTAGGCATTGTGTTCCTTTCTTGGTTATAGGAAGGGCCAACTACAACAACTTATTCTCTGACCTAGAAGGGATATGTCAACATGCCCCACAACATAGAACCCTAAAAAATTTCATTGAGGTAGAAGGCCCCTGAATTTTAGTCAGATTTATTTTCCCTCTCTGACAAACAAGTGTCTCACCAATAAATCTAGAGTAGTTGCTAGTTCTTGCTTACTATATCCAATCAGCATAATGTCATCAAGGTAGTGGACCAGTGTGATACATTGTAGAAGGAAAGGGGATCAAGACCTCTGCAAACTAAACTATGGCATAGGGTTGGAGGGTGGAAATACTCCCATCTCAGGGGAGTGAAGGTGTATTGCTTTGCCAGCTGAAAGCAAACTGCTTCTGATGGGCTTCATGGACAGGGTATATTTCTCTTTTAGAGATATCCTCACAGAAACATTCAGAAAATAAATGTGTATTCTGAGTACCCATGGTCAGTCAAGTTGACACACAAAATTAATCCTCACAACAGGTTCGGGAGATTAGCACGTGGGCATCTTTGGAGGGGGAAGCTCCCTCAGGGGACTGACGTGTAATCTGTATATAGCTTTGCCTCATTTGCTTGCAATACTTCAGACAATACCACTGTCAAATGGCTCAGCATGAGTGATCCACTGGCAAGGAATCCTGCATGACATTGTTTTAGATCAAGGTACCCACTTTATAGTCAAAGAAGAGTGGCAGTGGGCATAGAAACATAGGATCCATTTATCTTACCACATATTGAAGATAGTGTCTGGAAGCAGAAGCTGCTGGCCTGATAGAGAGATGAAATAACCTCCTGAAGGGGCAGTGGACGCTTCAGTCTGGAGAGGATGTAGTGCTAAGATGGGGCTCTAGCCTTTAGAGAACAGTGTACACCTTACCCAACAACTACTGGATGGTGCTAGGAAGCAAGGGAGTTCTAGCACTCACTATCACTTCTCTCTGTTCATTTAAGCAATGTAGGGCTAGAATTTCTGGCTCCTATAGAAAATAGGGTTCTTCCAGGTGACATAGTAAGAGTCACAGTAAATCAAAATGTTGACTATTACCTGATTACTCTGGGATCTTTGTGTCCGCAGACCAGGAAGCAAAGAAAGGAGTTGCCATGTGGCAAGGGTGATTCACCATGATCGTCGTGGGGAAAAGACAGTGCTGCTTCATAAAGAGGGCAAAGATACGTGTGCACAGCCCTTCAGTGATTCGCGGGTGGGCTCCTGATACGTCCTGGCCCAGTTGTAATTCTAAGTGTACGAGCACAACCACAACAATGTTTTGGGAGCATGATAATAGGAGCTCAGGTGTCTCAGAGCTAAGGATGTAAGTAGACCTGTAAGGCAGAGAAAGTATCCATACCAAGAGGAATGTTTGAAGGGGAGGAGGACAATGCAGAAGGGGTGGTGGAGGAGGGACAGGAATAGTATCAGTTATGGTCTAAAGACCAACTGCAACAATGCAGTCTGAAGTTTGTCCCAGTAAGTCTCCTCTTGAAAGTTTCCCCAGAAATCGTAACCAACTAATAGTTCAGCGAAGCTGAGCCTGAATGGAGTGACCTTAACGTGAAAGCAAGTGAATCTGAGTGGTGGAAGTAGTGACCCGTAGTGATGCTGTTGATGCCCTAGCCCGATGCCCCTTAACAACCACGCACCCATTCCCTCCTGTTGTGTTGACTGATGATAACTCACAGCTCTACCCTCGGCTAGAGATTTTCCTTCAGCCAGATGGGAGTTACAAGGTACTCCTGCCCACCCCTACATCCCTGGAGGCACAGTTTGGTCAATGACTGACTGGCGTGGGCTGCAAAATATCGACCCCCTTTTCCTAAAGGTGGAACAATTCTGTCAGGCAATCTTTTTCCCAAACTTGCCCTTGTGGTCAGACCGAAACTAGTCTTCATCTGGGACTACATCCTTGCTTTCTCTTCTCCCTGCTCTACCCTGTTTCCCTTGCCTTCTTTCATTTAAAAGAGGTCACCAACAAATTACTTGAATAAAAATCTATATATTAGTTCTGCTTCTTGGGAAACTGAACTAAGACATTCACCATGAGATCACCTATTTAAAAATGCATATATTTATATTTAACATACGTCTATGTCAAACAAGATATATTTATGTATTTTGTATTCCCCATTTACCAATACTTGTAGACAAGATATATTTTTCCTCATCTTTGTGGTCTTTCTATAGCCTTTTGCTTAATATCATGAACTTAGTAGGCCTTCAATAAGCACTTCTAATGTTAAAGCAGGAACAAGATAATCATGTGATGATCTTTTCTCAGCAAACACCCACTTTATAACGATTATGAGCTATATTTCCCATAAATGAAACACTACATCGTCATGGTCTCAATTCCTTACAAAACAGCATCATTTTTATTGTTGTTTCCAAAATGAGATCATCTTTCTTTTCTGCTTTCACATTAACTACATTTGTTCAAAATATGACATTAATGTCATCAGTCTGGGCTATTACATGAGTTCTACTAACTGAGTTTTAAAACAACCATTAGCGTGCCATGGAGGAAGATTTGATCTCATCATGCTACAAATTACTTGTTTCTCCGAGAAGATTGGAAATACGACAGGCAGCTGTGCTTTATCAATTTTTCATATGTATAAAAATCTTTCCTACTTCAAAGTTTTCATATATATATATATATAAAATCTTTCCTACTTCAAAGTTTAGAGAAGTAAGATAATGTGATTAGGTAGCCAAGCATGTTCGGTGTTCTCAAAACTAGGTCATTGTTGGGATTAATTGATGGATTAAAAAGACTTATAAAGGTGGTATCCTTTTCATTTGCATATTTCTCTAAAGAGTCCTGACTCTTGTCTACTCCCCCTCCCACCATTTACAGAGCAGCAAGCCAAAGCACTGCATCTAGCAATTTAGTAGTTGCAAATTACTCTTGCCTGTGTTTTTTTTTTTTTTTTTTTTGACCTTGAGCAAATTATCAGTATTTCCACACTAGATTTATTTTCCATAATCCATCAACTGAATTGCTTTGGGGGCACTCAAAATGAGACAGGAGAGTGATAATGTGACAGATGAGGACTGAAATAATTAAATAGTGCTCAGCATAAGGCTACTATATATCTCTCTGACCAAGCCTCCTTTGAAAATGCCTTAAATGCCAATTAAGTAAAAACTGTGTATTGTTCAATGCCACTCTTCCTTTTGGCAATTTTGGCCTCATCAATGGAACTTTCAAAAAGATTAATTAATAGCCTTATACTAGATGGGTAATGTAATTTATTCTATTTGATTCAGCAGCTAGCACTTTATTGTATAAATAGTATATAATACATACATATAAATATTTGAGAAATGATACTTTTTTAGAATACAAAATGTGTAAAAAAGTTGAAATAAACACTTTTCTAATTATTCACTCATTCATTTATTCATTCATTTATTCTTTTATTTAATAAACTAGCTCATATTTAATGAGGAGAGAGGCACATAAATAACTGTTCATATGGAGGGGGTACATGCAATACAGATGCATGTCCATGGTGCTCATATGGAAACATGAAGAAAAAATACCAAGCCCGAAAGGGTGATATTAGGAAAGTCTTCCTGACAGAGATGATGCCAGCAGCTGTGTGTTGGTGAATGAATTAGAGTCAGCCAGGCAAAGGATAAAGTAACAAATAACCTAGTAGGGTAAGATATGACAGGATGATCAAGAAGATGGATTTCAAGAGCAGAGAAAAACATGTGAAATCAGTGGGGTAGGCTAGATGAAGACTTTTAGAAGGAAATTCAAAATATCTTTTTTAGATGACATAGATATACCTGAATGCTGAAATTAAAATAGATTATTTCTAGATTCTCTGACTGCAAAATTGTGGATATATTTATCCAAGCCAATCTTTTATCATTTGGGAGATATGAAGTGGGATGGGCATAGATTTGATTTCTTTTCTGGTGTCCGATTATCTCACGTAATTATTCAGTAATGCTCCAAGGCCGAAGGCAGCTAGCAAGGCTTGGTTGTGAAGTGAGCTAGACTTTGACCGGCCCACACGATGAATCCACCGTTGTAGATACACCAAAGGTTTTGACATTTATACATGACAATGGCAAGTCAATAAAAATTTAGGATTCATAAGCAATAAAGAGACATAAAGCACTGGTGTTAAAATGTCCTGGTGTACTGCTTATTTAATTCTCATTGAGTTCTCAGTCATTGTGGTAAAAGATATAGTTAGATAAGAGGAGAATAAATATTTTAAGTTGTTGTTTTCACAATCCTATCTGTGAACACAGGCAGAAGATATTTTTCTTTTTTCTTTTTTTTCTTATTGTTGTTCAAGTACAGCTGTCTTCATTTTCCCCCACCCCAGCCATCCCCACCTCCCACCCTCAATCCTACCTGCCTTTGGTTCTGTCCATGTGTCCTTTATATGTGTTCCTTGACAATCCTTCCCTCTTTTCCCTCCATTATCCCCTCCCACCTCCCCTCTGGTTACTGTCAGTTTGTTCTTTATTTCAGTGTCTCTGGTTATATTTTGCTTGCTTGTTTGTTTTGTTGATTAGGTTCCACTTATAGGTGAGATCATATGGTATTTGTCTTTCACCACCTGGCTTATTTCACTCAGCATAATGCTCTCCAGTTCCATCCCTACTGTTGTGAAGGGTAGGAGCTCCTTCTTTCTCTCTGTTGCGTAGAATTCCACTGTGTAACTGTACCACAGTTTTTGATCAACTCATTTACTGATAGGCACTTAGGTTAATTCCAGCACCTGGTTATTGTAAATTCTGCTGCTATGAACATTGGGGTGCATAGGTTCTTTTGAATTGGTATTTCAGCATTTTTTTTAAAGATTTTATTTATTTTCAGAGAGAGGAGAAGGGAGGGAGAAAGAACAATGTATGGTTGCCTCTCACATGGCCCTCACTGGGGACCTGGCCCGCAACCCAGGCATGTGCCCTGACTGGGAATCGAACCGGGACCCTCTGGTTCCCAGCCCGCGCTCAATCCACTGAGCTACACCAGCCGGGGCTATATTTCAGCATTTTTAGGGTATAGTCCCAGCAATGGAATTGCTGGTTCAAGAGAAGATTTTATTTTTACAATTTTACACATAATACTTTTTTTTTCTAATGAGGTTGGTTTTTCATTAATACAAAATATGTCAAAAAAGTTTCCATAAATGGTCAATAAAAATGAATGAATCAAGAAATAAGCTTTTAGAGTCTATGATGTGTCTAGTACTGTACTTTCTTCTAGGCAAATGCCAGTGAATATATAATGAAATACCCATTATAAAGGACTTAATACAAATTTATAAGATAACTCTGGCTAGTGCAGCTCAGTGGATTGAACATGGGCCTGCAAACCAAAGAGTTGCCAGTTTGATTCCCAGTTGGGGCACATGCCTGGGTTGCAGGCCAGGTCCCCAGTAGGGGGCACATGGGAGGCAACCACACATTGATGTTTCTTTCCCTCTCTTTCTCCTTCCTTTCTCCTCTCCCTAAAAATGAATAAATAAAAATATTTTTAAAAAATAAAATTTATAAGATAAAACTAAATCCTGCAGTTTGATTATTTCACTAAATAACTGCATGATTAAACATTAAAAGACAACTGTATAATATGTTTGAAAAATTCTACTCAGACCCTTATAACTTCAATAATATCCAAAAGTATTAGTGATACTTACAATTTTATTTTTTATTTTTATGTTTTGGCAAAGTTTACAAGAATTTTCCATATAAATAAAAGACTGCAAGAAAGCATCTGTTGGTAGCAGGCCGCTTTGTTTGGGGGCGCCCCTCCGTGGACCCCATGAGTAGCTTTCACTTATAGTGTGAACTTTAATGGCACATAAGGAGAAAAGTGAAAGACCTTGAACTTATTCAATCATTTCATTTACAAATAAGAAAAAGCTTTGTTGTTTAGTTGGCTTGTTTAGGTAGCAACTGACTTGAGATTTTGGGGAAAGTGTGGGCTTTGGGATCCAGAGACTTGCTTTTTTATTTTTTTAAGTTTTCTCATCTTTATTACTTTATTCAATTTTTATTAAATTTACTGATGTGATGTTAGTTAATAAATTTATATAGATTTCAAGTGTACAGTTCTATCATACTGTATCTGCCTATCGTGTGTCCAACACTAAAGGCAAGTCTCTTTCTCTCAACATTTGTCTCCCCTTTACCTCCCTCCCCCTCACTTTGCCTCTGTTGTCTGTGTCTATGAAATTTTATTTTGTGCTTAATCTCTTCATCTTTTTCACCCAGCCCCTCAACCCTCTGCCCCCTAACAGCTGTCAATCTGTTTTCCGTATCTTTGAGTCTGTTTCTATTTTGTTTATTTTATTAATTAGATTCCACACATAAGTGAGATCATATGGTATTTGTCTTTCTCTGACTGACTTATTTCACCATAGTGCACTGTCAGTAGGAATGCAGACTGGTGCAGCCACTGTGGAAAACAGTATGGAGTTTCGTCAAAAAATTAAAAATGGGTCTGCCCTATGACTCAGCCATTTCATTTCTGGGAATATATCCGAAGGCACCTGAAATGCTAATTTAAAAGAACATATGCAGCCCTATGCTCATTACAGTGTTATTTACAATAGCCAAGATTTGGCAGCATCCCAAGTGCCCATCAGTAGATGAGTGGATAAAAAAGCTATGGTACATTTACACAATGGAATACTACTTGGCTATAAAAAAAAAAGGAAACATTATTACCTGTGGCGGATTCCGGCCCGCAAAATCCGCCGTGGGGTGGACTTGGGCCTGAAGCATCAATGATTCACACACAAAGACACATTATGAGATGAAGCCAGGGTCACGGGCATTTTCTCCCATTATCATAGGGAAAAAAGCCTCGTGGCTTGCCCAGCCAGGGTTTTTATTAGGGGCATTAGCAATTAACATAGTATTGACTATTCATGGGATTAAGCAGAGCAG
>PVJI01001938.1:0-96849 GCA_004026765.1 Micronycteris hirsuta
CTATCAATGGCCGTGGGGGAGTGGGGAGGGGACAATGGGGAGAGGCGTTTTCAGGAATCACTGTAGAGGACACATGGAGGGAGCTAAGGGGGAGGTGGGAGGCTGGGGGGGATGTGGGGGAGGGGGGAGGGGAGGGAGAGGATGCAAATAACTGTAATTGAACAACAATAAAGTAATTAAAAAAAAAAAAGAAATTCATGTTTGGTTGCTTCTTGTGCTGAGCCTGGAGGCATTTGGGAGATATTATACTGTGAGCCAGCTCTGGGACTGCTCAGCAAAAGGACACTTGAGGCCTACTCTCATTGCTGACTGTCTGTATGGTTCAGCCACATAAACATCCTTGAGTGGTTAACAAATTTGGGTGAGGCATGGTCTCAGAAAGTCACCAGGCTGGATCAAGTAATGTTCACTAGGTTAATGCTGATTCGAATTTGGCTATTTGTGGAGAGGGCTCAACACAGGAAAGATGGTATCTACCTACTGGCCACTTGGAAAACAGGTTCAGTGCAGGGACAACTCAGGTTCTCCTTGTATGTATTTAGCACCAAAGCCCCCATGCCCAGGATGCTTCCCTTCTGCTGGAGTCCAGGGTGGAAGGATACCTGAGAGCGAGTAAGTCTGTGTGTAGGCCCTTTCAGAAAATCCCTTCCCTGTGCGTCTAATGATTTTTCCCTCACGTGGACTAACAAAATCCATGCTAATTTTCACAGCCAGGTGTAGTCAGGGCTCCTATTCTCAACACTGGTGCTCCAAACTGGGGAGGTCAGCATGAGCCTGGGACCGCTTGTTCTTCAGAGGTACCTTGCATTTGAGATTTTCCTCCTGATTCTCAACCACCACACATGGGTGTGGGACCACCTTGTTTTGCATTTCAGCCTTTCCTGCCCGTCCTGATGTGGCTCCTACTTCATGTCCTTAGTTAAAAGACTTCTGTTCAGATAGTCTTCAGATGGCTCTTCAGGATGATTGTTCTATAATTTAGTTGTAATTTTGATGTGAGCATTGGAGGTAACGAGAACTATGATCCCTACTCCCCTGTCTTGAGCAAAAGTCCTATTCATTCACATCTCAAAGGACATCCAGGTTGTTTCAAATTTGAGCAATTATGAATAAATCTACTATAAATAAAAACATACAGGATTTTGTGAGAATCTACATTGTTTTCAGATCAGTTGAGTAAATAGGACTGCAATTACTTCTTTGTATGTAAGACCAGGTAGGAATTGGCCAAAATGCCTTCTAATGTGGCGGTTGCATTTTGAATGATTATTGTCAATAAATGAACCACTCTGCACCCCACCATTTTTTTGATATTGTCAATATTTTGGATTATTTCCCTTCCAATGGGTGTGTAGTCATATCTCACTGTGGTTTTAATTTTGAATCTTTGTTGGCAAATGACATTAGACATTGCTTATTAGGCATTTGTACATCTTATTTGATAAAAAATATTTAGATCTTTTGACAATTTTTAATTGGCTTATTTCCTTCTTATTGTTGAATTTTAAGAATTCTTTGGATATTTTTGCTACAAGGATTCTAGTGTATGGCTTGTCTTTTTATTCTCATAACAGTGTCTTTTGCAGAGAAGTTTTAATTTCACAAAGTCTGAATTATCAATTTTCTCTTTCCTCAGTCAAAATTTCGATAATATATTTAAAAGCTTATTCCTAAACCCTTGGTAACATTGCTTTTTCCTATATTTTTATCTGGTAGTTGTATAGTCTACCATTTTACATGTAGGTCTATAACCCAAGCTAAGTTAATTTTTGCAAAAAATGTAAAATCTCTGCCCAGTTTTTGTATTTTTTGCATATAGGCAATTAATTTTCCAGCACCATTTGTTTGAAAGACTATCATTCTTTCTTCAAGGAATTGAATCCATTGTCAAAAATAAGTTTACAATAATTTTTAAGGGTCCATTTCTGGGCTCTCTCTTCTGGCTCATTGATTTATATATTTATTCTTTTGCTAATACTAGACTGTCACTATTACTTTAGCCTTACATTAAGATTTGAAACCCAGTATCTGAGTTCTCCAACTTTTCTCTTATTCTTCAATCTAGTATTGGGTATTCTAGGTCTTTTTCCTTTCCACATAAACTTTAGAATAAATTTGTCAATATCTATAAAATACTGTACTGGAATTTTAATTTTTATTGTTTGAATATACAGATCAATTTTGGAAGAATGGACATCTTGACAATATTTAGTTTCCATACCATAAGTATGAAATATTCTTCCATTTATTTAGACTTTATCAATAGTTTGCATTTTTCTGCATATTGGCATATTTATGTATTTAGTTTTATAACAAATTATTTTATTTACATGTTATTTAAATTGTATTACTCTTAACTTCCAATTATTTACTTCTGGTATATAAGAAAGTAATTAAATTATTTTATATTAACATTGTCTCTCGAAACCTCGCTAAAAATATGTATTAATTTGTAAAGAGGTTTTTTTTAATTTCATTATTTGGGATTTTTAATATATAATCTGCAATTATAAATGATTTATTTCATCCTTTGCAACCTATATAGATATATTTCTCTTTCTTCTCTTAGGAGAAGTTCCAGTACCAGGGTGAAGAGGAGTGGTAAGAAAGGACGTTATTTCTTCCCAATTTTAGGTGTAAATCATACAGTTGCTTACCAATAAGTATGATGCTTGATCTAGAACTTTGTAGCTATTAATTAATTTAGAATGTTCTTTTCTCTTTATAGCTGAGTGACTTTTTAATGAAAAAAGCATGCTGAGTTTTTTTTCCCTTTATTAAATCAGTTTTTATTGTTGCTCTATTACAGTTATCTCAGTTTTTCCCCTTTTGCCCTCCTCTGTCCATCTCACCTCCACACCCAGAGCCAATCCCCACACTGTTGTCCGTGTCTGTAGGTCATTCAAACATGTTGCCTAGTCCCTTCCCCTTCTTTCCACCATTATCCCCCTTCCCTCTCCTCTGGTCACTTTCAGTCTGCTCCATGTTTCCAGGCCTGTGGTTCTATTTTGTTTCTTAGTTTATTTTGTTCATTAGACTCCTCTTATAGGTGAGATCAAATGGTATTTGTCTTTCACTGACTGGTTTATTTCACTTAGCATAATATTCTCCAGTTCTATCCATGCTGTTGCAAAAGGTAGGAATTCCTTTTTTTTTTTTTTTCTGCTGTGTAATATGCCATTGTATAAATGTACCACAGTTTTTTGATCCACTCATTTACTGATGGTCACTAAGCCTGTTTCCAGCTGAGTTTTATCAAATTATTTTTCTGAGTAAATTGATATGATTATATACTTTTTATCTTTTAATCTATTGATTTGATGGATTACACTGATATTTTTTAATGTTGATCCAACTTTGCATAACTAGAAGAAATTCCACATGGTCATGGTATAATATTTTATGCATTATTAAAATCAACTTGCTAACATGTTAAGGATTTTTGCCTCTATGTTTATAAGAAATATTGTCATTTTCTTTTCTTTTAATGTTTCGATATTTGGTTTTGGTATTAGGATAATTCTGTACATTTAGAATAAGTTAAACAGTCTTCTTCTGCACCTATTTTTGGGAGGCAATTGTGAACAATAGGTATTATTTATTCTTAATGTTCTATGCAATTCACTAGTCAAACAATTTTGTCTACTCATTTCTGTTTTAGAATTTTATTAATTATTGATTCAAATAGTTAAGGACAAATAGCAACATTCCTGGTGTGAGTTGTAATTAATGTATTTCATGGAATTGATATATTTCATCTAGTTATCAATTTTGCAATCATAGATTTGTACATATTTTTCTATTTAATGCATTTAATATAACTGATAAAATTACTAATTTTTTATTGTTAGTTTACTTTTATGACCTATTTATTTATCTACTTATTTTTTATTTGCCTGGCTAGAAGTGGATCACTTTTTTTTTAAGATTTTATTTATTTATTTTCAGAGAGAGGAGAAGGGAGGGAGAAAGAGAGGGAGAGAAACAGCAATGTATGGTTGCCTCTCACATGGCCCTCATGGGGACATGGCCCGCAACCCAGGCATGTGCCCCGACTGGGAATCGAACCGGGACCCTCTGGTTCCCAGCCCGCGCTCAATCCACTAAGCTACACCAGCTGGGCTAGAAGTGGATCACTTTTATTGTCCTTTTCAAAAACTCAATTTTTGGTTTTATTGATAATCACTCATTTTTATGTTTTAAATTTTATTGATTTCTGCTCAATTTTTTATTTTTTATTTTTTGTTTTCATTAGGCTTAAATATCTTTTCTTTCTCTAGTTTCTAAGGTAATAGCAGCAATATTGATTCTAGATCTTTTTGCTTTCTAAAATATAACTTCAGTTCCAGCAACTTCCTTCTAAGCACTGTTTCCTCTGGTTTGTACATATTTGACAAATCATATTTTTATTTTCTTTTATATCAAAATATTTTAGTATTTCTCAGAATTCTTCATTGATTCTTACGTTACTTAAAAGTAATCTGTTTAATTTCAAAATATTTGGAAATTTTTTAGGAATCTCTCTGTTATGGTTTTCTGGTATAATTCCATTATTGCCTGAGAAGATCCTTTGTATGTTTTATATTCTTAATTTTCTCTTTGTTCTGTTAGTGTAATGTTTTATGTTGATTGATTTTTATGTCAAATCACTTGCATTTCAGGAATAAATTCCACATGGTCATGGAATATATAATACTTTCAGTGTGCTTTCTGTTGGTGAGTATTTTGTTGAGCATTTTTGTACCAAAACTCCTCAGGGATGCCAGTCTCTAGTTTTATTGTGATGTCTTTTTATAATTATGTTATCAAGGAAATTCTGGCCTCATAGAATGAGTTTGGAAATACTCTCTCATTTTGTGGGGAGAAAGAGTTTGAAGAGGATGTGTGTTAATTCAATTCCATTAATATTTTAACGGTGTGTTTTATGCCCCAGAATGTGGTTTATCTTGATAAATATTCCATGTAAGCTTGGAGCACTGTGTATTCTTCAACTGTTGAATGTATTTTATAAATGTCAATTAGAGTAACTTGATTGATAGTGCTGTCCAAGTTAATATATCTTTATTGTTTTTCTGCATGTGTCATCTTTCAGTTACTAACATGATATGTTGAAATCTCCAAATATAATACTAGATTTGTTTATTTCTCCTTTCAGCTCTATCAGTTTTTCTTCACATATTTTGACATTCCATTGTTTGGTGCATATATATTTAAAGAATGTGTTTGTTTTCTTGGAAATTCACCCCTTACTAATTATGTAAGGTCCCACTTTTCCCCTAATTCTCTTTACCCTGAAGTCTGCATTGTCTGAAGTTAATTTAGCTACTCCAGCTTTTCTTTAACTAGTGTTATTATTACAGATATTTTTCCACCTTTTTAACTTCTCTCAGTATTTTAAATGTGAATTTCTTATACTCAACACATAGTTAGTTCATGTGTTTTTAATACACACTGAGAACATCTGTCTTTTATAGTTTTTAATGAATATATTTATTTAGTTCTATTTTTACCTCTTCTCTCAAGGTATCTCAATTCACTTGTTGAAGAAAGAGTTCTTTCCTTTTGTGTGTTCTTGGGTCCCTTTTCAAACATATGATCCAGTAATTCCACTTTTCAATATATATCCAAAAAAATTGAAATCAGGATGTTGAAGATGTATTTGTAGTCCTATGTTTATTGCAACATTATTCACAATAATCAAGATTTGAATAAACTAGATGTCCATCAACAAATGAATGGATAGAGGAAATGTGGTATGTACATCAATAGCTATATTGTTCAACCTTTAAAAAAAAAGAAATTCTGCCACATTCAACCACATTGATAAACATGGGAGAAGTAATGTTAAATGAAATAAACTGGTCACAAAAATAATGTATACCCTGTGTTTTCACTTATATGAGATTCTGATTTAGTCAGACTCATGGAAGCAGACAGTAGAATAGTGGTTGCCAGAGGCAGAAAAGAGAGAACGTTAGATATTTTTGTTCAACAGATATAAAGTTTTGGTTATACAAGATGAATGATTTTTTGAGATCTGCTATAAGACATGGTCCCTATAGCTAACAGTACTTGATGGTGTACTTCAAAACTTTTAAAAGGGTAGATTTCATGTTAAGTGTGCTTGCCACAATTAAAAAAAAAGAAATGGAAAGAAACTAATCAACATATTTTAAATACAGACTATTTTTATAACAGAATGACAAAATAAGCAAACAAAAACAATATAAATCAAAATTATCATTAAGTAAGGACAATATATTCTTACAAAGTAGGGTTTACGTTAGGATGCCATGTTTGGTTTTACATTACAAAATCAATTAATGTACTGAAATTTAGTACAATAATTATAAGTAGAATAAGATGATGAATAAGATGATGAAATTATTTATTTCCTCCCTTTCTTTCGTATTTATACCAGGCAATGTTACTTATCATATGAATGACCCCTGGTGACTGAATTTCATCTGTTGAAAGACACCATAAATACACAATGGAGTCATTCTACTTTTGGAACAGAGGTTGGGAAAGAGTCTCATTCTTGAGAGAGGTTGCTTGTGATAGGCAGGTTTTTGTGCGGGCACTAGAAGTTATGTTTATGGAATTGTTACCAGGGCTGCTTTGAGGGGAGAATTGCAGCTTCTAGATCAAAGGAGCTCCTATACCTACAGCAATTTTTAAATAGGAAACCATATTTATAGGTTTATATCTTCACTACTTTTTGACCAAAGTCTTATTTCCTAAATGGTTTCATATGTAACTCACTGAATCATGCTCTATATTGTCAATACAGCCCTTGAAAATTTTATTTTCTAAATTTTACCATTCAAGGTTTTTTTTTAGACAAAGAGTCTCTTCTTTTAAACATAATCATTAAGAGTCAAACCATGTCTTTCTTGATGGTTTGACAAGAACAATATTCTGTTTTAATAGAACATTCTAATTGATTTATTGAAATATTAATTTTAAAGATAGGCAATAATAAAAATTTCTAAATATCAATTAACTCTAAAATATGTAAAATTTGCAATGCTGGCTGTAGTCTACAGTGAGCCTGTATGGTTCTCCAAGTCTAATTAATTGAGTTTTTAAAATCTTTTTCTCTACTGAAACATGAAATTACAAGTTTTTACTTTGGAATAAAAAAATGTTAATATATTTTTCCTGCTAAGGAAAACCATTTTTTTGTGACTGTAGGGCATATGCCCTGCTGAGGGAACATAAATTGCTACAGTTCCCCACAAGTGTTCATTTTCAGTAACAACTGATTCTGCTAGAAGTCCCAGCATGTGAAAATGACTCACTCCTAAATCCAATGAATAGTCACACACATATAAGCTTTTAAAGTGTATTTTGCAAGAAGATTTTTAATACCTAAATATTTAATAAATTTTTCTTTATGCATTGCTGCACCAAGACCACTTAAATCTCCAAATTTTAAGCAGTTATTAATGACACTTGCAAGAGCTTAAAAGGTTATAGTAATTTAATAAAATCTATACATGAAAACAAATTTCCTCTCTTTTAGAAAACAAACAATTTTATTTCAAATCTCTAGAACATTACTTGAATACCAAATATGATTCAACAATTTGTGTTATATTAGATAGGAAATTGATTTAAACTTTGATCTTTTAATTTTTTGCGATATTGGTATTCATGCTTTAACACTGAAACATAATATAGCTATATCTTGCTGGAAAAGTTCAAGAAGAGTGGCAACTGATATCAGTGTAATATTAATGAAAAACAGATGCACTTTTGAATCCTGAAAAAGTGTTCCCATGTATCATTCTTCTTTGTGAAACAAAAAATACTTTTCTGAAATTAAGGATGTTATAAGAAATACCTAAATGATCTTTGATTTCTCTAACTTCTTACTTTTTGTATACTATTTCCCAAGTTGTTTTAGTAGCAGTTTATTATTATTATTATTGTCAGTAACTATTTTTACTATGATTTTTATAATGAATTAATTGCTCTTGTTAATCATATGCATTCTCCCTTTTATATGTGTTTGCTGACAGAAGAAAATAAAATCTTTACAAACTACTAGATACAATAATATGTGTGCAACTCCTCCAAGAACAATCACATAATTTTCTGAGCTAATTATAGATATGTTTTAAATTCTTTATTACATTTATTAAATTTAAGGTGATTTAGGTAGGAGCTATGTACAATTCTTCCTTTATTTAATCTTTTCCTAGCTGACAGTCTGAAACATAGTACATGCTCAATCAAGGTTACTTAAATTTAATTAAAGACCTTTTCCATAGAATGACCATTCTTAGTTCCATTTAATAGTTGCTATTCCATGTCTACCTATTTCTCCAACACTCACCATAGTGCAACATTACAGCATATCTGCTATTCAAGTTTCTTCTCACATAGTTTAACATACCTGGCATCTCATATTTTTTGCCTCTTTCTATAGTAACCCAAGTAAAGATCCGTGCCAAGGCATTGCACATGGTAGAAATTAAATTAATGTGAGCCAGTTTATGTCAAATTACACATGAATGAAATGCTCTTTACACACTCATATGCTCAGTAAAAGACTTTAATATTATTTTACTTTTAGCCCTACTTCCATCTCTTTCAAAATACCTTCTAAATTCATAATTCATTGTTCTTGCTGCAGCATAAAGCCTATAGAGGCAGTAGTCAAGGTAATAAATAGAGGCCTGCATCAAGGTGGTGAATGTAGAGATTGAAAATTAAAATCTGGATACTCTGGATATAGAAACTGAGTTGACATTGGTTTATATAGAGCAAGCTAGGATGAATAATGGGTCCCAAATATTTATGTCTTGATCACAGCAATCTGTGATTATGTTACCTTACATGTTAAAAGAAACTTTGCAGATATGATGAAGTTCAAGATTTGAAATGATGAGGTTATTATATTGTCCATGTAGGTTCAATATAATCACAAAAGTCTTTAAAAGAGGAAAGTAAAAGGGATAGAATCACTAGTAGAAAATGTGACACTGAAAAGAAGAGATTGGGGTACTATAAGGCAAGGGCAGTGAGCCAAAGAATGTGGGTGGTCTCTAATAACAGAAAATCAAGGAAACAATTCTCCTCTAAAGCCTCAAAAAGAAACACAACCTGTGAACATGTTGGTTTTAGAATGCTGACTTTCAGAACAGTGAGAAAGTAAATATATGCTGGATTAAGCCACTAGATGTATGGTAATTTGTTACAGCAACAATAGCAAAGTGATACTGGGGAAAAATGAGACAAAAAAATGAATCAGAGATATCAATCAGACATTACTGAGGTTTCCCCTTCCCACCTACCAATGATGTCGTGAAGACCAGATTTCCGCCACTGCATAGTAGTAATGAAATTCCCCTTACCATCTGTGTTTGATGGTATCAGAGGATATTCAGCACTTTCACCATTAACCAGCAGTAATGAGACCAACTCTTATTTGGTTTCAGTGAAGACCAGTATGTGGGTAGCAGTAATTAAGTACTCCTACTCCCCTTAGGCAGGGAAGTATCAGTGAGAGCTGCTGGGACTCCCACTTTTGCCCAACAATAGCAAGGATGTTCCCCACTCATGTGTCAATGGAGGCCAAGTGGAAACTTGAACTTCTATTTTCACCTGGCAATATTAAGGGACATCTCTATTTCACTGTTGGAACAATATTAGAGGAAAACGACTAAAACAAAAGGTTAGTTCCAGAGCCTTATAAACCAGTGCCCAAAATTTCCGGGTTTCACCCTGGTCATGGCCAAGTTGGTTGGAGCACCATCCCATACAACAAAACATTGTGGGTTCAATTCTCAGTTGAGAAATGTATGGGAGGCAACCAATCGATGTTTCTCTCTCACATCGATGTTTCTGTCTCTCTCTACCTTCTTCTCTCTAAAATCAATAAACATAATTTTTTAAATATACAGGTTTCAGTGGAAAATAACTCATCATATTAACTGACCAACCAGTGGGATCCTACCACTCACCGCCAATAGACAAAAACTCTGGAGGTTGAGTTTGATGGAAAGGGAAATGAATCATTTACTCAAAGGCTCTACAACTTGAAATAATGGCAGCTTTCTGCCTCAAAGCCCATTTTCTCTAGAATATCCAAAGAAAATCACCCTACCACCCTTTGCTGGCTCAGTCCAAGGCTGTACCAGGAACCTCTTCTCCCACCTGAAAATACTATCCTTTAAGAAACACAGGTGGTCTAGCTGGTTTATAGTCACTGCAGCTTCAGGTATCTTTCCAAGTCTGTGTGTCCAGTGTCCAGTTTATAGCCTGCTACCCTCTTCTTTCAGCTATTTCCCTCCAGTGCATCTATATGCCTGGCTGGGCAAGCCTGTGCAGTGCAGTTCCATTTGCCAGTGTCTCCTCAGCTTCCCATGTGGGAGATGGACACAGGGCTTGTTGCCTGGCCACACGGCTTCCAGGGACTGCCAGCCCAGGCTTCCTCCCCTTCTGCCTTAACGGCCCACCATCTGCTGTGCTCCTAGCTAAACAAGCCCGTGAAGTGCTTGGGACAGGGTGCTGGGGATGTTCTAGGACCACATGTTCTCCAGAGCCTGCCATCTCAGGAACTCAAAACCCCAGCCTCCAGGAAATAGGGGAGAACAAAAAGAATGGTATTTCCATACTCTGTTTTACATAGCCCAGCCCAAATTCTTTGAGTGGCAGAAGTGTGTAGAAAGGTAGTTCCCTCCATTATGCCACACTGTCCAGTTGCCAAGGCAATTGCTCATGCACAGTCCTCAGTGATTCCCAACCCCTCCCCCATCTCTGGGGGTGGGGCGGTGTTGCAGCCTCTATCACTGCTCCCAGGGTCCCCACTCCCCTCTGCCCAGAAATCCAGCCAGACTCCCCCTTGCTACAATACCAGGAACTAGGAGGATTTAAACTTGAATAAGAAAAGATAATATCTAGTTTTCAAGATGAAAGAGATGGTAGAATTACTATAGACTTTCAAGCAGCCATCACTGAAATGTTTCAATGAGCAATTACAAATGAAAAGTCTCAGCAAAGAAACAATAGAACAAAATACAAATTTCTGAAATTAAAATCACAATAGCTAAGGTAAAATCCTCAATATATGTATACAGAAGCAGGATTGTGGGGGAAGAATAAGAAAACTTGAACTGGAAGATAGAACAATCAAAATTACCTGATCTAAATGAGTTCTTTTAGCAAGAGGCATAATGAAGTCACATAAGAAACTTGGAAGTTGGTCAACTCCATGTTTCACTTTTGAATACTTGATCCTTTTAATCCAAAATTTTTCTAAAAAAGTATTAGGAGCTTTGTGGAAAAGTACTTGTTTTAAAGTAATTTATTTTTGTACCAGTTTTGATTAGTAATTCTTTCTGTACTTGTTACCTTTCTATCACATAAAGCTTTTTCTATTCAAAGTGATTTACAGGAGATACCATGGAGATTTTTTTTGCTTTCTTCATTTTGTTTTTATATGTCAGTATTTCTGTAACATTTAAGTACTTTAAACATTTGCTAGGAGAACCTGACCCTAGTGAAAACCTTTTTAAAGACATTAAGTTACCTAGAAAGTGAAAGTGAAGTTGCTACACTGCCATACTTTCACTAGGTTCAAAAAGAAATGGCTTTAACATATAAAAGAAATGAATGCCCATAAAATAAGGGCAATTTCAAGTTAAGTGTTTATAAATTACCTTAAAATATTCTTCTATAACTTCAAACTGAATTTTTAATAAACTATAACATACATATAGAAAATTACACAATTATAAGTGAATTTTTCCAAAGCAAACACCCTTATATCCACTGCAGATACTGAGGGCACATTGCCAGCACCCCAGAACACTCCAAGAGAGTTCCAGCCAAGATGGAACATAGATAGAAATGCTTCATTTCCCCACACAACCGAAAGAAGGATAACAACCAATTTAAAAACAAACCAAAAACCAACCAAAACTGCCTGAAAATCAAACTGCATGGAAGTCTGACAACCAAGGAATTAAAGAAGAAACATTCATCCAGACTGGTAGGAAGGGTGGAGATGGGCAGCCAGGGCAGAGAGGATGTATGGGTAAGACAGCAATAGACTGGGGTGGGTGAGGCAGATACTGGTGGACCGGGATATACCACATTCGCTTGCAGATAAGTCAGAAGGAAACAACTGGGGACCAAGACAAACTGAGCAACCCAGGGCAGGGCAATAAAGCCTCAAAACCTCTGACTGTAAAAATCAGTGGGGGTTGCAGCAGCAGGAGAAACTCCCAGCCTCACAGAGAGTTCATTGGAGTGGCCCACAGAGTCCTGGAATATACACAAGCCCACACTCCTGGGAATCAGCACTGAAAGGATACAATCCACTTGCGGGAACCAATGGAAGTGATGGGAAGTGGGGTGAGAGCCAAGCAGGTGGCATTGTTTCCTCTCAGACCCCTCCTTGACATACAATGCCAAAAGTGGGTTGCCCAGCCTGACGAATACCTAAGTCTTCACCTCCTACAATGTAACAGGTGTGCTGAGACAAAGAAATATGGCCCAAATGAAAGAACAAATTAAAAACTCTAGAAAAAAACTTAAGCAACAAGGAGATAGCCAACCTATCAGATGCAGAGTTCAAAATATTGATAATCAGGATGCTAACAGAAATGACTGAGTTTGGTTACAAAATGAAGGAAGAAATGAGGCCTATACAAAGTGAAGGAAGAAATGAGGGCTACACAAAGTGAAATAAAGGGAAATATATAGGAAACCAACAGTGAAGGGAAGAAAACTGGGACTCAAATCAACAATTTGGAGCAGAAGAAAAAAATAAACATCCAACTGGGACAGAATGAAGAAATAAGAATTCAAAAAATAAATAAATAAATAAATAAATAAGGAGAGGCTGAGGAACCTCTTGGACAACTTTAAATGTTCCAAAATCCAAATCATAGGGGTGCCAGAAGGAGAAGAGGAAGAGCAAGAAATTGAAAACTTATTTAAACAAATAATGAAGTAAAACTTCCCCAATCTGGTGAAGGAACTAGACATGCAAGTCCAGGATGCTCAGAGAGTCCCCAAAAAGTTGGACCCAAGAAGAAACACACCAAGGCACATCATAATTAAGTTACTCAAGATTAAAGATAAGGAGAGAATCTTAAAAGCAGCAAGAGAAAAGGAGACAGTTACCTACAAAGGAGTTCCTATTAGACTATCAGCCGATTTCTCAAAAGAAACCTTACAGGCAAGAAGGGGCTAGAAAGAAGTATTCAAAGTTATGAAAGGCAAGGACCTACATTCAAGATTACTTTATCCAGCAAAGCTATCATTTAGAATGAAGGGCAGATAAAGTGCTTCCCAGATAAGGGGAAGTTAAAGGAGTTTATCATTACCAAGCTCTTATTATATGAAATGTTAAAGGGACTTAGAATAAAAAGAAGATCAAAAACTGTGAACATAAAAATAAAAACAAACTCACAACTATCAGCAACTGAATCTAAAAAACAAAACCAAAATCCAAGCAAACAACTAGAACAGGAACAGAATTACAGAAATGGAGATCATGGAAGGTTATCAGTGGGGAGGAGGGGGAAAAGTACAGGTATAAGAAGCATAATTGGTAGGCACAAAATAGACAGGGGGAGGTTAAGAATAGTGTGTGAAATGGAGAAGCCAAGAAAATCGTATGTAGAACCTATGTACATGAACTAAAGGGTGGGGAATGCTGGAGGGTGTGAGGGGTGTGGGGCAGAGGGGGACAAAGGGAATGAAAAAATTTGGACAACTGTAAAGGCATAATCAATAAAATATACTTAAAAAATAAAAAAAAGAACACTCCAAGAGCCTCTTCCAAGTCACTATTATCACCAAATGCAACCACTATCCAGACTTCCATGCCACAAATTAATCAGTCCCTCGTATTGGCTTTATACAAGTAGATTACCTTGTATAGGTAGATTAATACAAAATTTACACTTTGTTTTTGGCTCTCTTCTCTCAACATTATATATGAGAGTTTTATTGAAGTTGTATGTAATTGTACTTTGTCCATTCTTGTTGATATACCATATTTTTTTTATTTATAGCTTACTCTTTATTCATTTCATTGTTGAAGATTTGGTGTGTGGATTTTTAAAAAATATTTGGAGGCTTTTTAAAAAAGTTATGCTCTGACATTCTTTGGCATGTCTTTTGGTGAATACATGTTCCTATTTTAGCTTACATAGAAGCATGGAATTGTAGAGCTACAAAGTATGCATGTGTTTGGGAATAATAGACTCTGGTAAACAGTTTTCTGTTATGGTAGACTAATTTACAGATTCACTAGCAATATATCAATGTTTCACTTGTTCACTTACAGTAATGTCATTTGACATTACTGTAAATGTTAAATGTTTTATGGGTTTGCAATGTGGTTTTAATGTGCATTTTTCAGATAGTAAATGAAGATAAAAAGCATTTCATATGTCTATTGAACATTTGGACATTCTTTTATTTGAAGTATCTGTTTAAGACTTTTTCTCATTTTATGTCAAAGTGTTTTGCTTTATTATTGATTTCTTAGTGTTCTTTATATATTCTGGGTATGAGTGTGTTGTCACACGTATATTTTATGAGTATCTTCTATGTCCCTGTGGGCTAGTTTTTACTCAGTTAATGATACCATTGAAGATGTGCAGGTACCATTTATAAATCAAGGCAATTCAGCAATTTGTTTTGTGACTAGCGCTTTTTGTTCCTCCTTTAAGAACTGTTGCCTACTTTAATGTCATAAAAATATTTTTATTGTATGTCTAAAGATTGTATTGTTCCATCCTACATATTCATATATATAATTAATCTAATATTGATTTTTGTATATAGCATAAGGTAGCATCAAGAATTAGTTTTATATATTCCATTATATTTGCAACCATTTATTTAAGATCACCTTTTCATCACAAAATAGCAGTGTTAATTTTCTTTATTAGCAGGTTAATTGCCTCTGTTGTGGGATTCAATTCTTGATTCATTTCCACACTACCTTATCTACTAATTTATATTATGTTGCATAAACTTATATTTTAATTTTTCAAATTGCAGATAATGTTTAAAGAAAATATAATTAATTGAATAACTATAGTTGTTAATTTAATATAATTTATGATAGTAATGGTCAAAAGCATATATTCTGAATTCAGATTGTCTCATTATACCTCAGTTTTCCAACTGGTAAAATTTAGTATAATATTAGAACCTGTATCAGGGATATTATAAGATTTACACAAATTAACAAATATCAACCATCTTGGAGAATATTTACCACACAGCGCAGACTTTATATTGGTTAATAATTATCAACATACATGCCTACATAAAATAAAATACAATGAGGTAATTATAGAAGGCTTGTTTTTTATTTAGGCCTTAATTATGTAACAACATAATTTCTCCTGAATGCAATGAACACATATTGTTTGCAAATAAAACAATGACACTGGCTTGTAAATTTGGATGCATTTACTCATTTGGCTAGAGCACAATCTTATGAATTTTTCTCAGAAAATTAGAGCACATTATTCTGAATATTCACAAGATCATTTTATGTCTAAGTCCTTATTCAGTAATTTAGATTCCATGAATACTTCTCCAGCAAAATGATTGTGGTATAAATAAAATATGCTATACCAAAACTATATGCTACCCAGTATCCAGAAAGCTGTACACAGAAGTATATTTGGTGATTGATTAAATTAATTGTACATTATATTTCTATTAGTACAAGTGCTGCAAATGGTAAAATGTTTAAAGTCAACATGACTTCCTCTAGAAACAACTAATCGGCTTGCTAACCTTTCATGAGAGAACATTGAACAGTTTGAATAAATGGTTATTTATATTATCTATTGAAGGAAAAATCCATCTTTATTCTTTCAATTTTTAAAATGGTATTTTTCATGTAACCTTTAACAGTTAAAATTTATTGGTAACAAATGAAATTCCCCATATGATTTATTTTATTTGTTAATATATGATAACTGAACAACTCTAATTATAACACCATTTACAAATAAGTTTACATTTAAAAATTAAACTATTCATTTCTGGATATGTGCACATACATATCCAAGTGTATCCAAATATTTGTGCAAGTAAGGCTTGTACAATTTTATAAATATCAAATTTTTGGTAAAGTTTATACTGTCTAATAAACTTTTATGAGTTTTTAATAACCTTTAAAATCCTTATTCTAAAAAAAAAATAAGAATATTTAAGACACAATTTTAATTTTTCCCCAAACTCTACCTAGAGGGTTCTATATCAGTCATGTGACTAAAGACTGACCATCTTGGATGGTGTATGGCTTCGACACTATCTATGAGATTTACTATCAGGGATTCTTGGTCTAGACATAGATATATTTTTGGTTTACTACTTTCGTGTAGGTGATTGACAAACAACTATTTATAAGAAGCTAAGAGCTAAATCAGTGTAGAAATGTGAACCAACCATGAATAGAGATATAAAACCATAAATAAGTGAAGCACAGAGTTGTTGAGAGTGTCTCCTTATCTCTACAGCACAGCTATGTTGGATTCCTATTGTAGCCTACCAGTGATAGAAGGGAAACGTTGGTGAATAGAGCCACATCATTCACAAATAGAATTAGATATTTCCCCTTCTTTACTTTCAACAAGTCTATTAACTTCTAGGTAATCTTTCTATATTTTGTTAGATGAGACACTTCTTCTTCAGTGCTATAATAAACTGCTAAGATATGATGTGTGCTGTACAAGCACATAACATAAATTTTATAATTTTTGATGGTGAAGATTTCACCTAAAATTTTATTTGATTGACTTTAATATAAACTCCAAAGGTATTATTTATGTTATTTATGAAAATACCAATTTTTAACTAAGATAGTACAAAATAAAATGACATGCAGAAATAAATAAAAGCAAACAAAACTTTTACTAAAGTCTTGGTATGCAGGAGTAAAGAAAAGTACCCAAAAGACACTTGGGAACCAAAAGACACTATAAATACCTAAGTAATCACTAAAGAATATCCAGCTATGAAAATAACTCCATATTGCCAGGAACATACCTGCAATGATAGGTTTTAGATAATGCTACAGAAAAAAAAAAAAAAACCTAATTACTTTTTTCAGCAGTGCTGTACAGATAACCCTGCTTTTTCACATGAGTGAGATTGAGAAGACCCGAAGAACCAACCAGCTAAACCACAGACTTGTGAATTAAATACAGTCTATTGAACACAGTCTCTTTGAAGCCACTGGGTTTTCTGTTTAATATATAGCAGTATTGTGACAAGAAATAATTGACACACCCTCTTCTGACCTCCAAAATCAAAGTTTTGAAGATTCAAACACTCTTTTAAGAGGCTTAACAAATAGCCAAACTTTAATTCTCAGCCAGGACACCCTGCTTTCCTTTCAGAAGATGGTGAGAGGGATACTGTACTGAGATATATTTTCATGAGGTAGATGTCCAGGAGCCCTGTGGGCAAGCTAGTTAGCCTGCTAGGAGAGACACACCTGAGAGTAAGTGTGCAAGTGTTAACAGTGAACAGTATCAGATGTTAGAGCTTATTCTTTGAGTTTCAGCTAAGAAAGAATTCAGAGCCAAGACTCAAATAAAAGTGAATGTTTATTTAGAAAGTCACAGGGGTAGAAGTGAGCTGAGGAATAGGTGAGCCACCTGGGCTCTGTGGACTCAGGAAACAAGTTACACAGCCAAAAGAAGAGCCCTTGTAGCTTAGGAGAAAGAAAGGCAAAGGAAACACACCTAGGAGAAAGAAGCAAAAAGGCTCCAGTGTGCTCCAGAGAGAGTGTGCCTAGGGAAAGAAGGTGGTGGGGAAAGGAGTGGGCACGCAGAAGAGAGAGAGAGAGACCATTGGGTCCTTCCTCTTAAGAGTTTTAAAGACAGGGATTTTAGGGAAAGCTCTCAGGGGAGACTCAGTAGAATAGTCATCAGTTTTCCAGGTATGCCTTTTCAGGGCCCTGGTCTCTACTGATTGGTTTGCACCAGGGAAGGGGATCATTAGTCATCACAGCTGGTCCTAACACCATGGTATCTCTCTGCCTGGCCTTTCTACTTTTCTGGACCTAGAGCTGAAACACAACTGAGGCCTAGATGTTATCTCTTAGGCTTAATGCCTAAATGAGTAGGCATGCAATGAGACGCATATGGGAGTTATATGAGGCTATTCTCCAGTCCTCTTGTTCCTCCTCTAAAAAGGTCAACTTCATGATTAGGAACAAGCCAGATAAGGAAAGGTTCTGGGGATAGTCCAAGCCCCATGACTAGGAATATGAAAGGTCATAGGGGTCTAAACCACATATGCTAGGGGAGGAAATGTCACCCTAGTAACAAGGTCCAAGCACAGTTTTGCCTGTTGCTAGGCACCTGGGGCTTTCTACCTTGGGGACTTTCTGTACCTGGCCTATTGTTCCTACTCTGCTCATGTCTGTCTGACTGCCAACTGTATCGTTCTCTCCTCAAGGATTCTTGGCTCTGAATTCTCTAACAGAAAGGGATGTAGGATCTCTTCCGCAGCTAATTCTTGATGATGAGGTAAGAGGATTTCCTTCAGAGCCAAGTGATCCTAGCTGTCTGTCAGAGGTCTGGGCACACAAGGAGGTTGTGATAGGGTCTAGAGCCAGTAGGGGACAGCAATCTCAGAATGTGAGTAAGGCCTGCAAACTGGTGGAGACAAGCTGTGTTACAAACTCATTCTTAACATCTGAGTGACAGAAACGTCAGGCCTTTCCTGAGGTGTTATTTCCTACATGGGTGTAGATAGAAGAATAAATTTTATGTACCAAGGATTATCAGTCTAATAATTTCTTTATTTTCAAAAGTTTTTTTCTGCAATTGCATCAACCTTTTCATATTAATATGTAGTAAGTTTACAACTGTTGCTGAATTAGCAATATAATTCAAAGATTTTTACTCATTTCAAAACCAAAGCAATCCTACTCACCTCTATGAATATATGATCCAGTTTTTCATGCAAAAATTATTTCACTCTGAGGCAATGAACATTTCTAGTTTTCTTTGGAGTACCGCTTACCTCAAAGTTGTGATTATGGATGTAAAAACAATTCCTAATATTTCTAAGTTTTTTGTTTTATTCACTATTTATTGATAAAACAAACATATTATAAACTCTCTTTTCAGGGGTCACTTATGCTACAGAGAGTAAAAAAATAATATTTGAATGATATTGTCACTAGAGACATGAAAGAAATTGGCATCAGTCCATAATATAAACCCACAAATAAAGAGCTTAAATAAATGTAATTTTGTAGGTAATAGTAAAAGATGGAATGATTACATATTATTTTTTCGGGGGGGGGTTCCAGTTTTTCTTCACTGGTTTAACCAAAGATGTTGTTGCCCTGGCTGGTGTGGCTCAGTGGATTGAGTGCCAGCCTATGAACCAAAGGATCACCAATTTGATTCCCAGTCAGGACACATGCCTGGGTTGCAGGCCTGGTCTTCAGTTGAGGGCACGTGAGAGGCAACTCTCTCCCTCACTTTCTCTCTCCCTTCTCCTCTCTCTAAAAATAAATAAAATATTTTTAAAACTAAAAAAATAAACAGAGATATTAAATTAGTAATTTTTAAATTTCTCACCAAGAAAATCTAAGACCAGATGCTTCCATTGATAAATTCTACCAAACTTTTAGTGAAAAATTAATATTAGTCCTTCATATACTTAAAAATGTGAGAATAAGGAGCACATCCCAATTCATTTATGAAGTTAATATTGCCTTGATATCAAAACAGTAACAAAGAAATGACATAAAGTCTACAGATCAATATCTTTTATTAATTTATTTTTAAAATCCCCAAGCAAATACTAAAAAACTAAATCCAGCGACATGTAAAATGGATTACACACTATAACCAAGCAAGATTTTTTCCAGGAATAGAAGACACTGTTAGCATCTGAAAACAAGTCAATGCATTACATGCTATTAAAGCATAAAGGACAAAAGCCACATTGTTTCCTCAATAGACTCAGGAAAACCATTAGACAAAAATCAACGTCCATTCAAGATAAACAACACTCATTAACACAGGACCAGCAGCGATCTTCCTCAATCTGACAAAGAACATGCATGAAAAATCCATAGCTGATGTAATACTAAATGGTGAAGACTGGATGTTTTTACTCCAAAATCAGGAAGAATATGAAGATTTCTGTTTTAAGGTTCTATCTAAAGACTATTAGCAGGAAAAAAATTCCAGTCAGAAAGGAAGTAGAACAATCTTTATTTGCAGATAACATTATCTTACATAAAAACAACACTAAAAATCCCCTTAGACTTTTCACATGTATTTTTGAAATACCTTATCAAATCTATTAAGAGAAAAAATTAAAAAAAAAAACTAGTTTGAATTTTTTTTGAATTTCGTTGTTAATTTGGAATAAACACTTCTCTGACATTGAAACACAGTTTACCACATATAAAAATATGTACTCTTTTTATATTCTTTTTTTAAAATATTTTATTCATTTTTTTTTTTTGTAGAGAGAGAAGAAGGGAAGGAAAAAGAGAGAGAAACATCAGTGTGTGGTTGCCTTTCACATGTGCCCTACTGGGGTCCAGGCCCACAACCCAGGCATATGCCCTGACTGGGAATCAAACTGGCAACCCTTTGGTTCACAGGACAGTGCTCAATCCACTGAGCCACACCAGCCAGAGCTCTTTTTATTTTCTTTACAAAATTTTTTCACTTTGTTTTCAAAATTTCCTCCTGTATCAATTATATTTTAAGATAGTTTTATTTATGCAGTTTATTAAATTACATTTTCTAATTTATTTGCTTGTTTCAGAAGACAATGTACTTGTCTAAATTGGTTTTCTACTAAAATCTTTACTGAATTACATTATGAAATCTAGAGATTTTCCAAGCCATTATTGTAGGTCTTCTATGTGGAACACCATATCATCTAAAAATGAAGATAGTTTTGATTCTTACTTTTCAATCACAATAATTTTATTTCAAAGACATGTTAAACTGATACAATAATATTGAGCTTCCGTGTTCTAATTCAAGATTTTTAAAACTTTACTTCTGACATCTCACCATTAAGTACAATGGAGAGAAAAAACGAGACTTTAAAGCAAATTAGAGTTGTAGCTATGATTATGCTCAGCTTTATATAGTGAAGGTCTCCAGTAGCTGTGTCTAACACAACATACAGGTTTATTTCTCTTCCATATAAAAGGAAGCGAGGCTGTCATGGTCAATATGGTGACTCAGTGGTTTCCATTCCATGTTCTTTTATGTGATGGTACTGTTGGTTTTAGCCAATGATTTTCATTTTATGTTTATCTGGTTTTGGTGCCCTTGCCACATTTACAAAGTAAAAGGAAGGAAGAAATAAAAACATAAAATAAAGCTCCTGTCTTTCAAGGATACTTCTTAAAACTACCATACTTACATGTTATTGACCAGAATATGTCTGCATAGGCACAAATATAGCTACAGGGGAGATTACAAAATGTAGTTTTCGATCTGGGTATTAAGGTACCCAACTACAAGGCTCTTATGCTAAAGAGCCTATTCCCCCATATGACTGAATGCCAGTCCACTTTGCTGAATTTTAGAATGTTTCAGTAATGAGTACCTTTTGTTAAGTTAACCCACAGGGAGTATTTTCAAGAGCTTTGGGGTGTAATTTATAAACAAAGAACTGCACATATTTAGGGTGTACAATATGATGAGTTTGGATACATGCAAGCACTCCTAATATCATCACCTCAATCAAGAAAATAACCAACAGCTATGGCTGGTGTGGCTCAGTTTTGTTGGAGCATTGCCCCATAACCAAAAGGTTGTGGTTCAATTCCCAGTCAGGATACATACCTAGGTTGTGGTTCCATCCCTGGTCCAGACATATATGGGAGGTGACCAATTAATGTTTCTCTCTCACATCAGTGTTTTTCTCTCTCCCCCTTTTCTCTCAAAAAGCAATGAAAGACTGCTTTCAGGTAAAGACTATAAAAAAAAAAAAAAAAAACAAGAACCAACATCTCCCAGAGATTCCTTGTGTCTTTGTATATTTGTGTTTGTGATAAGAATATTTATCGTATATTCTCTTAATAAAATTTTAATTGTACAATACCTTATTCTTATTTATAGGCATTATGTGGTACAACAGATCTCTAAAATTTATTTATCTTGCACAACTGAAGTGATACCCAATAAACAACTATCCATTTTCCCTACCCTCCAGTCCCTGGCAACCACTACCATATATCCTGCTTCTATGAGTTTGACCATTTTTAGAAACCTCAGATAAATGGAATCATGCAGCATTTGTCCTTTACAATGCTGTCCTTAACAATAATGTTAAGAGAAATAAGTCCTCCAGCTTTATCTATGTTCTCATAAATGGCAGGAGTTCCTTCCCTTCTTTTTCAAATCACTTCATTGTGGCATTATCGACATGAGAAAAATACCTGTTAATGTATAAACTTAGCAAGTTTAGAGATAACTATAAACATGAAACCATCACCACAATCTGTCAGAAACATATTCATCACTTCCAAATGTTTCCTCCTGCTATCTTTACTTATTTTTTCATAAGAACACTTAATATAAAGTCCACCCTCATAGCAACAATGTTAAGTATATAATGTTGTTTACCATTTGTCCCATGTTGAAATAGATCTATAGGATTTATTCATCTTATACATATGACTATAATGTCATAGCCTTTGACTAAAACCTGTCCATTTCTACCCTCTACAATCCCCTGGCAACTATCATTCTACTCTCCACTTATATGAATTTGACTAGCTTAGATTCCTCATATAAGTGTAATCATGTAGCATTTGTCTTTGTTGTCTTGTTTATTTCACTTAACATGTCTTGCAAGTTCATCCATGTGGTCACATGTGACAAGATATCATTTCTTATGAAGGCTGAATTATATTCAATTACATATACCATTTTCTTTATTTTTATTTTTAAATATATTTTATTGATTATACTATTACAATTGTTCCATTTTCTCTCCCCTTTATTCCCCTCCACCTTGTACCCACTCCTCCCACCAGCATTCTTCTTAGTTTATGTCCATGGGTTGTACATGTAAGTTCTTTGGCTTCTCCATTTCCCATACTGTAC
Organism: Micronycteris hirsuta; assembly: GCA_004026765.1. Lineage (NCBI taxonomy): Eukaryota > Metazoa > Chordata > Mammalia > Chiroptera > Phyllostomidae > Micronycteris > Micronycteris hirsuta. The sequence goes on from PVJI01001938.1 coordinate 23,109, forward strand.
TTAACCTCTCCCTGCCTATTTTGTAACTACCATTTATGCTACTTATTCTCTGTGCCTGTTTCCCCCATTCTCCCCCTCCCCTTCTCTGCTGATAACCCTCCTTCTGATCTCTGTTTCTGTGATTCTGTTCCTGTTCTAGTTCTTTGCTTACTTCATTTTTGTTTTTGTTTTCTAGGTTCAGTTGTTGACAGCTGTGAGTTTGTTGTCATTTTACTGGTCATATTTATTATCTTCTTCTGTTTTTTAGATAAGTCCTTTTAATATTTTATATAATAAGGGCTTGGTGTTTAGGAGGTCAAGATGGTGGCGAGACACATGGGAGCAGAGTCCACATCCTCCTGCACGCGGGTGAAACACCTAGCTTACCTTCTAAGGAACAGAGCAAACAGCCAACAGTACCCCAGCATATATGAAGATTAGAGACCAAAAATTGTAGAGGACATAGAAAAATCAGATAAGTAGGTAGAAGCTGTGAACACCAGAATACCTGCTGGAAGACGAAACCCATCAACAAAGGAACCACCAACAGATAACAATGGAAGAAGGTGAAGGAGAGAGTGGAAGTCACACTAACTCAACCCAGGACCTATCTGGAAATACAACTAAACGGTGGATAAATTACTCAGAACAGACAAGAGCAAGAGAGAATCCTCAAAACCTTGTACACAGAGAAGAACCAGCTTCAACACAACCTGCCCACACCTGCACAACAGAATACAAGAGGTGGTGGACAGAATGACCCTCAGTTAACCAGCTGGAGGGAAAGACCCACCAAAGAAAGACCCAACAAAAATCAAACCCAAAGACATACAGAGAGCCAACATAAATGACAGCCCAAGACCAGTGAGCTCAGGAGATCAAGAAGACTACACCACTGAATCTTACAGGTCTTCTACTGTAGAAGTTCACACCAGAAACCCAGGGAGTCAGAACAGATCAATTTAAGAAGCAAAGGCTAACAAGAATAGTCTCACAAGCAGTGGGAAGAAAAAGAAATAATCCCCAAATAAAAGAAAAAGAGGAAGCCTCAGAAAGAATGCTAGATGAAATAGAGGTAAGTCAACTATCAGATATTGAGTTCAAAGCAATGGTTATCAGGAAACTCAATGAGCTCACAGAGAATTACTAAAAGCTACAGGGAAACTACAATGCTCTTACTGCAAACTATATCAACATGAAAAAGGAAATAGAAATTATCAACAAGGGCCAAGAGGAAATGAAGAATACAATTTCTGAACTGAAGAACACAGTAGAAGGAATAAAAACCAGGCTCGATGAAGCAGAGGATCAGATCAGCCAGCTGGAGGACAAGGTAGAAAACATACACACACACACACAGAAAGAGCAATAATAGGAAAAGAGGCTCAGAAAGAACGAAGAGGAATTAAGGGAAATGCAGGAAAACATTAAACATAATAATATCCATATAATAGGGATACCAGAAGGAGAAGAAGAGCAAGGGATAGAAAACTTGTTTGAAAAAGTAATGATGGAAAACTTCCCTAATCTGATGAGAGAAAAAGTCACACAAATCCAGGAAACACAAAGAGTCCCAATCAAGAGGAACCCAAGGAGGCCCATTTCAAGACACATCATAATTAAAATGGCAAAATTCCAAGACAAAGAGATAATCTTAAAGGAAGCAAGGGAGAAATAGGAAGTAACATACAAAGGAGCCCCAATAAAACTAGCAGCTGACTTCTCAATGTAAACGTTCCATTTGGAATAGCAAGAAATATCCCAAGAAATGAGAACCAGAGGCCTGCAACCAAGAATACTTTATCAAACAAGGCTCTTGATTAAAATGGAAGGCCAAGTAAGGAGCTTCCCAGACAAAAGAAGCCTCAAAAAACATACTGCCTCCAAACCAGCTCTGCAAGAGATGCTAAAGGGTTTGCTTTAAGAACAAGAAGAAAAACAGTGAAAGTGAGAGGAACACAGATATGAAAATATGGCAATAAATAAGAATCTATCAATAATAACCTAAAACATAAATGGATTAAATGCCCCAATCAAAAGACACAGAATAGTGGAATGGATAAGGAACCATGACCCACACTTATGCTGCCCATAAGAGACCCATCTCAAAACAAAAGACCTACACAGACTGAAAGTGAAGGGCTGGAAACAAATATTCCAAGCAAATGGATGGGAACAAAAAAGCTGGGGTAGCAATACTTATATGGAACAAAATAGACTTCAGAAGAAGGACCATAAAAAGAGACCCAGAAGGTCAGTTCATAATACTCAAGGGAAGAATCCATCAAGAAGACATAATCATTGTGAATATATATGAACCCAACATGGGAGCACCCAAATACATAAAGAAAATCTTGGAGGACTTCAAGAAAGATATTAACAGTTACACAATCGTAGTAGGAGACTTTAACGCCTCACTGTCAAAAATGGACAGATCTTCCAAACAAAATATCAACAAAGATATTGTGGCATTGAACAATGCCCTAGATGAAATGGACTTAACTGATATATATAGGCTTTCATCCCAAAGAAGCAAAATACACATTCCTTTCAAATGCACATGGAACATTTTCAAAGATAGACCACATGATAGGACACAAAACAAACCTCAACAAATTCAGGAAAATTGAAATCATCTCAAGCATTTTCTCTTACCACAAAGGACTGAAACTAGAAACCAACCTCAAAGGAAAAAACTCAAAACACTCAAACTCATGGAGATTGAATAGCATGCTATTAAACAAGGAATGGGTCAAGAATGACATTAGGGAACAAAAGTTTCTGGAAACAGATGAAAATGAACACACAACAGTCCAGAACTTATGGGACAGAGCAAACACAGTCCTAAGAGGGAAGTCCATAGCAACACAGGCCTTCCTAAAAAAGAAACATTTCAAATAAATCACCTACACCTACAAGAACTGGAGGAACAACAACAAAGGCCAGAGTAAGTACAAGGAAGGAAATAACCAAAATCAGAGCAGAATTAAATGACATAAAGACTAAAAGAACAATCCAAAGGATCAATAAATCCAGGAGTTTATTCTTTGAAAAGATAAACAAAATCAACAAATCTTTAAGCAGATTCATGAAGGAAAAAGGAGAGAAGACCCAAATAAACACTATCAGAAATAAAAAAAGAGAGATTACAACTGATGCCACAGAAATACAAAGGATTGTAAGAAATTACTACAAACAATTATATGAAAAGAAATTTGAAAACCTGGGTGAAATGGACAAATTTATAGAAAAATATCTCCTAAAACAAAATGAGAAGCAGAAAGGATGCAGAGACAGATAACAGCTGGTGAAATCCAAGAAGTAATTAAAAAACTTCCAGCCCACTAAAGCCCTGGACTGGATGGTTTCACAGGAGAATTTTATAAAACATTTAAGGAAGAGCAAACCCCTATCCTTCTCAAACTATTCCAAAAAAATCCAAGAAGAAGAAAAACTACTAAATTCTTTCTATGAATCCAGCATCATCCTAACCCACAAACCAGATAAACACACAACAAAGAAAGAAAACTTCAGGTAATATTGCTAATGAACATAAACACTAAAATCCACAACAAGGTATTGGCAAACCACATCTAGCAATACATTAAAAAGATCATACACCATGATCAAGTGGGATTCATCCCATGGATGCAAAGGTGGTACAATATTCACAAATCAATAAACATAATATATCACATAAACAAAATGAAAAACAGAAGTCACATGATCATATCAATAGATTTAGAAAAAGCATTTAACAAGGTAAAGGTATCCATTTAGGATATAAACACTCAACAGAGTGGGAATAGTGGGAGCATTCCTCAATCTAATAAAGTCTATATATGAGAGACCTACAGCCAACATCATATTCAATGGGCAAAAACTAAAACTTTCCCACTAAGATCAGGAACAGACAAGGTTGTCCACATTCACCACTTTTATTCAACATAGTATAGGAAGTTTTAGCCATAGCAATCAGAGAAGAAAAGGAAATATAAGGCATCCAAATTGGAAAAGAGGACACAAAACTGACATTGTTTGCAGATGACATGAGAGTGTGCATAGAATATCCTATAGACTCTGCAAAAAAACTGCTTGACCTAATAAATGTGTTTGTCAAAACAGCAGGATACAAGTCAATATTCAGAAATAAAAGAATTTTCATACACCAACAATGAAATATCAGAATTGGACACCAGAAAAAAAAAATCCCATTTGCTATAGTAACAAGAAAAGTAAAATACCTAGGAATAAACCTTACTAAGGAGATAAAACACCTGTACTCAGAAAATTACACAGCACTGAAGAAAGAAATTGAGGAGGACACAAACAAATGGAAGCATATACCGTGTTCATGGACTAGAAGAATTAACATCATTAAAATGTCCATACTACCCAAAGCAATTTATAGATTCAATGCAATCCGTATTAAAATACCAATGACATATTTCACAAATATAGAACAAACATTTCAAAAATTTATATGGAACCATAAATAACCCTGAATAGCTGCAGGAATTTTGAGAAAAAAGAACAAAGTAGGAGGGATCACAATACCTCATATCAAACTATATTACAAGGCCACTGTAATCAAAACAGCCTGGTACTGGCATAAGAACAGACACATAGACCAATGGAACAGAATAGAGAGCCCAGAAACAAACCCATGTCTCTATGGTCAATTAATTTCTGACAAAGGGGAAAGAAGCATAAAATGGAGTAAAAACAGCCTCTTTGACAAATGGTGTAGGGAGATCTGGACAGATACATGAAAAAAAAAAAAAACTTGACCACCAGTTTGCACCATACACAAAAATAAATTCAAGATAGATACAAAATTTAAATATAAGTCATGACATTATAAAAGTCCTAGAGGAAAACATAGACAGGATAATCTCAGATATTGCATGCAACAATATTTTCATCGATATATCCCCTAGAACAAGGGATATAAAAAAGAATAAACAAATGGTACTTCATCAAAATAAAAAGCTTCTGCACGGCTAAAGAAAACACCAGCAAAATGAAAAAGGAACCAACTGTGTGTGAAAACATATTTGCCAATGATACCTCAGACAAGGTTTTGATCTCAAAAATATATAAAGAAATCACACAACTCTACTCCAGGTGGACAAACAACCCAATTAAAAAAATGGGCAAAGGACCTAAACAGACACTTCCCCTAGGAGGACATACAAAGGACCCAGAGTCATGTGCAAGGATGCTGAGCATCTCTAGCCATCAGAGAAATGATAATTAAAACCACAATGAGATAACATTTCACACTGGTCTGAATGGCCATTGTAAACAAATCAACAAACTAGTGCTGGCCACGCTGTGAAGAAAATGGAACCCTAGTGCACTGTTGATGGGAATGCTGACTGGTACAGTCACTGTGGAAAACAGTATGGAATTTCTTTAGAATACTAAAAATGGAAATGCCATTTGACCCAGCAATTCCAGTGACAGGACTATACCCCTAGAATCCTGAAACACCAATTCAAAAGAACCCATGCACCCCAATGTTCATAGCAGCACAATTTACAATAGCCAAGTGTTGGAAGCAACCTAAGTGCCCATTAGTAAAAGAGTGGATCAAAAAAGTTTGGTACATTTACACGGTGGAATACTATGTAGCAGAAAGAAAGAAGGAGCTCCTACCCTTTTTGACAGCATGGATGGACTGTAGAGCATTATGCTAAGTGAAATAAGCCAAGTGGTTAGGGACAATTACCATATAATCTCACCTATAAGTGGAACCTAATCAACAAAACAAACAAGCAAGCAAAATATAACCAGAGACATTGAAATAAAGAACAAACTGACAGCCCAGCTGGTATAGCTCAGTGGATTGAGCGCGGTCTGGGAATCAGAGGGTCCCAGTTCGATTCCCAGTCGGGGCACATGCCTGGGTTGCGGGCCAGGTCCCCAATGAGGGCCATGTGAGAGGCAACCATACATTGCTCTTTCTCCCTCCCTTCTCCTCTCTCTGAAAATAAATAAATAAAATCTTTAAAAAAAAAAAAAGAACAAACTGACAGTAAACAGAGGGGAGGGCGAAGAGAATAATGGAAGAAAATATGAGAAAGCCATTAAAGAACATGTGTAAAGGACACATAGACAAAGTCAATGGGGGTAGGTTCAAGGGTCAGAGGCTGGGATGGTTGGGGCAGGGGGCCATGGTTAGGGGATAATGGAGACAACTGTACTTGAACAACAATTAAAAAAACTGAAAAAGAGAAAATAAAAGAAGAAAAAGAAACAAAAACAAATATATGCCCTAAAACAGAATCTTAAAATAACTTCTTACATATTAATTCATTAATTAGTTCATTTATTTATTTATTTTAATCTTTATGGGCGGTGTATTCAGATAGCAGGTGATCTAAATAGATGCTAGGTTTGTACCCTAACGGACCATCTTAAGTTCCATTTTTAACTGACCCTTTCTATAAGGAGAAGAAAAGTGTAGGTAAAAGGTTTGGAATTCAGGGAAAAAAATTAATCAGATAAAAGCTGTAGCATTCTTTCATCTGTGTCCTGAGCGGTGGTCTTTATCTGTGCCTTGGGCAGTGGGCATCTTACCCTGGAGTGCAACGGCTCAGATACTGTCATGACTGCTTGCAGTCCTCCTGAGGCACAAAGGTGGAACTGCTATGGTCTTCTGGAGTCAGGGCGGGTCATACCTTCAGTTCCTGAAACAATAACTTTTTATAAGCATTGATTGCTAAGCTTATTAGCTATTACCTGAAACTAAAATTTTTCCAACATTTGAATACCCCATCATTCCCCTACTGTTAGTTTAAGCTATCTTATTTCTATGAGGTCAGTTTCATATGGAAGTACTCATTTTGTTGTTGAGCACATATCCTAGCATTAGACCCTTTGGTAGGGGCCTTAGGAATACATGTAACTGCAGATCCACATAAAGGGGCACATTGTATGCAACAACAAGCTATGATTAAACACAAAACGGTTTTTAGCACAGTTGACAAAAGTTGCTCTCTCCAGCTGGGGCTACATTAGTGACTTTTAAGGAAAACATTTCACTGTCCTTTAGAGTAACCACAGGTCCCTAATTATAAATATCAGAGTAGGTTATTTTCTTATTGATATGCTGAAACAAAGTATAATTTTGAAGGCTTTTCAAGGGAGTCAAACACCTATAAGACATGTAGTGAAACTTTGTTCAATGTAAGTTTCTCCTGCAAGACAAAATTCAGAGATGTTTTAGAACATTTAGAAGATTGTTTCTTCTAGCCACTTTAGTGTCCTCTTTTTGATTCCCCTGGCAGTATATAACTGTCACCTGTAAAGATACCTGAACAGCCTCTAATAATTTTAAAAGTTCTGCTGCATGTTTAACCTCCATTTTATTAGAGGTTAACAGTTTTCCTTCCAGATCGAAACACGTACATGCAAAATTAGGAAGGTGTACCTTGATTCAGTATACACATTCACTCTCTTTTCATGAGACAATTCCAGTGCCCTGGTCAATGCAGTCAGTTCAGCTTTCTGAGCAGAGGTTCCCAGCGGCAAGGCCTTGGCTTCCACTATTCCTTCAAGAGTTACAACTGCATACCCAGCCTTTCTGGGTTTTTTGTTTTTGTTTTTGTTTTTTGTTTTATTGTCCATATAACTGCTTCTACCTGCATATAGAGTCCAGTCTCCTATAAATCAATTCTACTAGAATAAACTTCATCAATTATCTCAGCACGGTCGTGTATTAGCACATCCAAGTCAGGCTCTGGGAGAAAAGAGGTAGGATTTAATTTACAGTTTTAAGGGAGACTTTGGGATCATTGAGAAAAATTGCTCAGTACCTGTCCACTCTTCCAGCAGTGAGCCATAAATTTCCCTTTTGCTCCAGCAGGTTCAACATTTGGTGGGGTGCATAAACGGTTATACTCTGTCCCAAGGAATATTTTCAGCTTTCTGTAAGAGCTCACAGGTGGCTGCCACAACTCTCAAGCAGGCTGGCCACCCTGGACAGTGCGATCTAGTTTCCTTGACAAGTGTGTAATGGGCTGTAAAATGTCACTAAGCATTTGGGTAAGGACTTCTAGGATAATGCCCTGCCTTTTATGAACATAAAACTGAGAGAGGTATAGCAGGTTTGGAGGCCCAAAGTCTGGTGTATAAGCCAGATGCACTTTCAGAGACTCAAAAGCCTGGACAGTCTTTTGTACATTCTAAAGGGATATATTCTGGCCCTTTCAGAGTTTTTCAAGTTTAACAGATCTGATGTAGAAAACGGTGTATGTGCCCATAGTATGCAGACGGCTGGCCCTCTGGTCCTACTCCCACTGAAGTTTTCGCAAAGGGTGTTGTCCTGCCCTGGTAGGGGCTTGTCCTCCACTGAATTTGGTTCCCTGACGGGTTTGAGACAGGGAGACCAGTTCAGGCTTACTTTTCCCAGTTCCCTCAGCCGAGTAAAGAGGAAAATCTCCCAGAGCTGGAGGGGCCATGGGAACCCTGACTATGCTCACAGCAGCTGTGATATCTAGATCTTCCTGGGCCCTCTCCTCTGAGCTTCTGCCATCTTTCACAGGCAAATTCCCTTTTCTCTGGACCATTAATCTGTTTCATTTTAACCCTGCATCCTGATTATGTAAACTCATGGAAGTTTCTAGGAAAGGCATTTTGTCCCACTTCCCCAATCTTTCACAAGACAACTTTAATTACATTATAATACAGTAATTTAAAGTCCCATTCAGTGGCCAGCACTCTTCTGAGTCTAGATTATACAATACATAAGCCAAACAATGTTACAATAAAAAACACTTTCATTTTAGTCACACATTTATAAGTATAGGTCAACCAATCGGCCAAAACTTGCCCCAAGGGGTTGTTTTCTGGAACAGATTTCTCTCCCCTTTCTACCAGGCAGAGCTCTGTAATGTCACAAAAACCAGAAGGCAACTTAATTAAACCAGAAGACACCTTTTTACCAGACAGTGCTCCGTACACCAGAAGGCACCTTAATTCCTGACTATCAAAGTCATGACCTAGATTGTAACCTGAACCAGAAAGCAGAGTGATTCAATCAAATGTGAAGATGATGGGAGCTGTTGAGAATCAGAGGAAGAAAGTTTCCAAGTGAAATCACTTGGTAGCTACTAGCAAGTTTCCAAATCCTCACCTCATGTCTTCCCAGTCCAAGCAGCCAATGGGACTCCCCACCAAATACTCAGACTTACCAGAGAGTCCCAAAGTCTGTCCTGGTGGAGTAGCCAGAATATGAAACCATAAAAGCTGGAGTTTGCGCTGCCTGTCACCTACCAGACCCAATAACCAGAGACTGGGATTGAATCTTTATGGGCGCTTTATTCAGATGGCCAGTGATCTGAGAAGACGGCAGGTTATATACCCTAACAGACCATCTCAAATTCCATTTTGAACTGACCTGGTTTTTCAGGAATAAACTCATTTATTTTATTTGTCGTTGTTGTTATTCAATTACATTTTCTCCTTATAACTCTCCTCTGCCCTACCCACTCCCACCTCCCACATTGAATCCCCCACATTGTCTTTGTCCACGGGTTCTTTATACATGTTCCTTGACAACTGTTCTCCTTCTTTGCCCCATTATCCCCTTCCCTCCATCCCCCTCCTGGAGAAGAAAAGTATAGGTAAGGGGTTTGGAATTCAGGGAAAAAGTTAGTCAGATAAAAGTTGCAGCATTTTTTCATCTGTTTATAACCTAACAGACCATCTTAGATTCATATTTATTATAAACACATAATCAGCTAAATGATTAAGCTAACACTTTGAACCTTTATGATTTACATAATGGAATAATAATAAGAGATTATGCTATTCAAAGGGGTTTAAAGCAACTTCCAGTTTCTACTCTGGCATCTAAGGCATTTGAAAGTCATTACTACTATTCCCACAATAAGAAAAAACCTCAATCAAGTGAAAGTCAACAACTTTTCTTGGATACATCAGATAATTAAGATCAGAAGACAAACCACTGGCCCCAAAACTAGAGATAGAGACAGGTAGAATCAGAGATTCAAAACCTACCCATCCGGAAGTACCAGGAGAAGATTCCACTGCTGGAACCATTAACAGGGCAGGAAAGTCTAACTGCAATTAACACATTGTTGGAAGCTCAATGTGGACAAGCCAAATCAATACCTAGGCCCTACTCAAATGAGATGTGATCGGACCGACAGGTAAAGAATCACAACACCATTCCTGTCATTTATTACTGGAACCATTTTTACAATTACCTATAAATTGGTACATGAAGTGAGGAAATGGCCCACTCTAATGTATAGGTAGGAAGTTTAATGGTAATATTTTAATTTCACATGTAAAGATATAAATGTTGCCATTTGTGAATATAGGGTACCTTCTATGAATATGCATAAGTTTAAACATGGCCCAGGGACCATCAAATTGGGCAAAATTAAAGAAATATTTTGTGAAGGGAAAAAATATAAATTTATATAATTACATTCTTTCCTCCTCCCCTCATTCCCACTTCTTAGTCCAATATAGATGAAGTACACTCTTTACTTCCTTTCATTTTTATTATAAACAAGTGATCAGTTGTTATTAAGGTAACATTTTGAAACTTATTTATACTGCTGTTTAACAAGTGTTTTAGTTGCTCATTCTTCAATATAACAAATGTTCTGAGGGTGTCCAGGAATGTAATATGTTTATTTAATATTGTGAGCAGTTTTTTTGTAGCCAAAGAAATAATAATAATCACAGGCTGAATAGGTAGAAAATTTACTGTTTCAAACCTTTGAGTGTATTCTCTGATTTAAATAAAGAATATGTTAGAAAAAATGTTCATTTTGGTTAACATCCATTTGTAATCCTTCAAAGTGATCAAAAATATCAATGATGCACTGATATATTTTACTGCTATTTCTTATCACATTTTTGGTTTCTTCTTGTTTTATAGTCTGTTCAGACTGCTAGAACAAATTACCATAAACTGAATGGCTTATAAAGAACAAAAATTTATTTCTCACAGCTATGCTGTCTAGAAGCCAAACCCAATGGAGTTGTATAAGAAGAATGTAAATCCCATTTATGAAGGCTCCAGTTTCATGAGCGAAGCACTTTCCAAAGCACTTCCTAATTCCATCATCTCTGGAGATTAGATTTTCAACATATGAATTTGGGGCAGGGCGTTGGGAATGGGAGATGAAAACCACAGCACCAGTGATGTGAGAGAAGAGTCATCTCTCTACCCAGTAGTAAATGGCCTAACCAGCTGCCTGCTTGTGCATTTCATGACTTCAACTAAGAAATAGACTATGATATCTGCCTTAACATTCCAATAACCTGATCTGGTCATTTATTTATTTATTTTTGAGTGGGTGAACTTTTTACCACATGACCAAATTGAATTGTCATAGTTTATATATGTGATATGGAGCACTCAATTCAACCCTATAATTTCCTGACACTATAAGTCTGATATTCAGACATTACCAGAAAACTAATTTACAATGCTTCATTTAGAAATGCTAAGATATACTTTAATGCCACCAATTTATGTAATATTACTATAAATAAGTATCTTAAACAACTCAGCCAGCAGAAATGTCAATGTTCTTCAACTTCAAAATTGTTTTGAAATTTAATCTCTCTACCTAGAAAAAAAAACATTCACTAGTTTAATGTCAATAATCAAAGATAAGTTATACCCCTGAGATTTATAATTGAAGCTTTCTGGGTTTGTTCGTTTACAAAATATTACTTCACTTTCAAAAATCTAAATCATTTGGTTGCAATGTGAAGCTTACCCTAAGAAATTTGTTTCAAAATTTTTTAAATTACCCCATTAATTTAGCTTTAATATATCTCTCTTGCCTATTGAACCTTATGAAAATATTCCAAAGATATTAACATAAAATAACATATAAACTGCCTCCTTTAATTTAATGAAAATGTAAAAAAGAACTACCAATAAAGAGTCAATATTATGGCAATGAGGGAAAAATAATGAGGTGGCAAAAGAATCATTCAGAAAAATAATGTTGTTTGATATCACTCACATGTCAAAGATGAGCTAATATGATGTTCTCACTGACAAGTTCAGTCTTTGCTCTCTGAGCTTACAAAGTGCTGGGAGTCACAAACTAGTCTGCAGAGGCAGGCTGTAGGCAAAACATATTTACTGGCAATACCCATATTATGTGAAAAGCCTAAGGAAATATTTTTGTGTAAAGCTTGACAAGTATCAATTCTTCATAATTTAATCAAAACATTTATTAATATCAATCTTCAAAAATACTAGTAAAATACAGATTTGTGAAATAATCTCAAGAATATATTATTTTTTGTGGGGGTAAATAAAAATACCAAATTAGATATAGGTAAATTGCAATAGGATTATGTCTAAATTTATAACATCAACACAACTGAATATAAGTAAGATTAATATAGCTTTTTATTATCTGTAATAGAATTAATGAGACTATAGAAGGAATATCAATTAGGTTTAATTTAAACTTTCTCTCTCTCTCTCTCTCTCTATATATATATATAGCATCAGTGTTTCTCTCTCTCTATATTGCATCAGTGTTTCTTTATATATATATATATATATATATATATATATATATATATATATATATATATATATAAAACATATGGCATGTATGACTGTCTAAACAAATGTCACCCCAATAAATTTAATAAAATTTAAAAAATAAAAAGGAGAATGGAGGAGAAAACAACAATAATAAATAACCATGGTTTAAATCAGATAGTTATTTATTTCTCTCATAACAGAATTTGAAAGTAGGGTATCTGGTAGTATCTATGGCAGCTTCCATATTATCTTCATAAAAGAAGTTGCCAAACTTCTGTTCTATCATCTTCAGTATGCCACAGCCATTGTAAATTTATCTTTTGGTCCAAAATGGTTACTGGACACCCAATGATCATGGCAGCCTAACAGGCAGTAGGAAAGAAAGAATTTGAAGCAGAGGTTAAGATACTTCATGAAGCTTACTGTAAAATCTCACAAAAGTATTTTGTTTAAATACCCATTTCTATCACTTAGTAACAAGACCACACCTAGAAGCAAGGATGTAATCTTTTAATCGAATAGCAATATGCTAACATTAAAGTTTTAAAATAGAAGAAGAAGAGGATACATAGATAATGTTTTGGCCACTGGAAATTTTAACCATAAAAATGAATATAAGGAATGTATATTATTGTAATTATTAAGAAAAAAAGTTTGGGTTTAAACAGCCCAGGTGAAACTCAAGTTCTGCCAATTCCAAGGTTATACATGTCGGCAAGTTATTACAAGGGACATAGAAACCATAAAAAAGAATGAGTCAGAAATGAAGACTACAATATCTGAAATAAATAGTACACTAAAAGGAATTGCTCTAGCCAGTGTGGCTCATTTGGTTGGAGCATCATTCCATAACTAAAGGGTTGTGAATTTGATTTTCAGTCAGGACACATACCTAAGTTGCATGTCAATTACCTGTCCAGGAGCCATGATCCCCAGTCCACACACTTACAGGAGGCAAACAATTAATGCTTCTTTCTTGCATCAGTGTTTCTTTCTCTTCCTCGTTCCCTCCCTTTCTCTCTAAAAATCAGTTTAAAAAAAGTCCTCAGGTAAGGATTTTTTAAAAAAGAATATACTAGAAGAAATAAAAAGTAGGTTAAATGAAGTAGGGGATTGAATCAACAATTTGGAAGACAAAGTAGATGAAAACACCCAATTGAAACAGCAAAAAAAAAAAAATAGAATTTTAAAATTGAGGATTGGTAAAGAGACCTTTGGGACAACATAAAGCATAAAAAAATAGGCATCATAGGGGTACCAGAAGGAGAAGAGAAAAAACAGGGATCAAGAACCTATTTGAATAAATAATGACTGAAAAATTTCCTTAGCTGGTGAAGGAAAAAGACACACAAGTCCAGGAAATGCAGAGTCCCAAACAAAATGAACCCAAGGAAACCCACATCAAGACATATCATAATTAAAATGGCAAAGGTAAAAGATAAAAAGAAAACTTAAAAGCAGCAAAAGATAGTTACTTTCTCACAAGGGAGCTCCAATCAGACTGTCAGCTGATTTCTCAACAGAAACATTTCAAGCCAGAAAAGAGGAATTAAATATTCAAAGTGATGAAAACAAGGACTTAGAACAAACACTACTTTACTCAGCATGTCTATGTTAAGATTGAAGGAGAAATAAAGAGCTTCCTATTCAAGAAAAAGCTAAAGGACTTTGTTGCCACCAAGCTAGGATTACAAGAAATGTTAAAGGACATTTTTGAAGAAGAAGAAGGAGAAGGAGAAGGAGAACGAGAATGAGAACGAGAACGAGAAAGAGGAGGAGAGAAAGAAAAGGAGAGGAAGAAGGGGAAGAAGGGGAAGGAGAGGAAGGGAAGAAGAAGGAGGAAGAAGAAGAATAAGGAGGAGGAAGGGGAGAAAAAGAAGAAAAGAGGAGGAGGAGAAGGGGAAAAATAAATATAGTAAATAATCAAAAATCAACTTAAATGTAAATGGCTTAAATGTTATAACCAAAAGACATAAGATAACTGAATGGATAAGAAAACAACACTCATACATAAGCTGTGTAGAAGAAATCCACCTCAGAATGAGAGATACACAGACTAAAAGTAGAAGGGGTGGAAAATATATTTTATCACAATGGAAATTAAAAAACATTGGAGTAGCAATACTTATATCTGAGAAAATAGACTACAATAAAATAAAGGCTATAGTAAGAAACAAAAGACAGTAAATAATGGTAAAGGGAAGAATCCAACAAAAGAATGTAACCCTTCTAAATATATATGCACCCAACATAGGCACCCTAAATGTCTATACCAAATCGTGTTGGACATAAAGGGAAAGATTGACAATAACACAGTAATAAGAAGCAAATTTACCACCTCATTGATACATTGGATAAATCTTCCAGACATAAAATCAACAAGGATCAGTGGCCTTAGGTGATACACTAGACCAGATGTATTTAATTGATATCTTTAGAGCATTTCACCTCAAAGCAGCATAAAATATATTGTTTTCAAGTGCACATGAATCTTTCTCTATGAGAGATCATATGTTAAGATACAAAACAAGTCTCAATACATTTTTTAAAATTAAAATATTATCAAGCATTCTTTATGATCATAATCATATAAAACTAGATAAATCAAAAAAATTGAAAAACACCTGAAGCTATGAAGGCTAAATAATATGTTACTAAACAACAAATGGGTCAACAATGAGATCAAGAAAGAAATCAGAAGATATCTTGAAAAAAATAAAAATAAAACATAACAACCCAAAGTTTGTGGGGCACAGTGAAAGCAGTCCTAAAAGAAAAATCCATTACATTACAGGCTAATCACAAGAAACAAGAAAAATCTCAAATAATCAGTCTAACTTTACACTTAAAGGAACTACAAAAAGAACAACTAACAAAGCCCAAAGTGAGTAGAAAAAGTAAATAATAAAGCTCAAAACATAGAACAGACTGGTAGCTGTAGGAGGAGAGGAGGGAGGGAGTGAATGGTAGAGGAAGGGGAAGGGATTAGCCAAAGAATATGTATGAATGACCCATGAACATGGACAACAGAGAGGGGATTGACTATGGTAGAGATGGGTGGGCTGGGTGGAAGAGGAAAAAGGGGAAAAAATTGGGAAAACTGTAGTAGAACACACAATAAAAAAGTTAAAAAATCAAGCAAAAATAACAAAATAGAGTCTAAAAAAGCAATAAAGAAGATAAATAAAACCAAGTAGAATCAAGAACTGTTTTTTTGAAAACATAAACAAGATTGACAAATGGTTAACTAGACTAAACCAAAAAAAAAGAGGACCCAAATAAATAATCAGAAATGAAAGAGGAGAAATAACAAATGACTCCACAGAAATATAAGGGATTGTAGGAAAATATTGCAAACAATAATATGCCACAAATTGGACAATCTGTATGAAAAAGATAAATTCCTGAAAACAAACAATCATCCATAACTGAATCAGGAAGAATCAGAGAATTTAAATAGATTACAACTAGCAAAATTGAAGCAGTCATCAAAAGTCTCTGAACAAATAAAAGTCCTGAACTGGATGAATTCACAAGCATACTTTACCAAAATTTCAAAAAAGAACTAGCATATATCTTTCTGAAATTATCCCCCCAAAAAATAAGGAGGAGGGAAGACTCCAAAACTCATTTTATTATGCTATCATTCTCTTAATTCTAAAACCAGATAAAGACACTACAAAGAATACAAATTATAAGTTGTATATAAAATACATGTTAAGATCTGCAACGGAATTTTACCATACCAGAACCAGCAATACATTACAAAGGTTATACCCTCATGATCAAGTGGGATTTATTCTGGGGATGAAATTTTGGTTCAATATCTGCAAACCCATTAATTTGATATACCACATAAAAAATCAAAGACAATATTACATTATCATATTAATAGATATAGAAAAAACATTTGATATAATCCAAAATCTATCACCCATTTATGATAAAAACTCGCAGCAAAGTAGGAATACAGGGAACAAACCTCCACATAATAAAGGTCATATATGATAAATCCACAGCTAACATCATACAAAATGGGCAAAAATCTAAAATAATTTCCTTTAGATAGGGAATGAGAAAAGGATGTTTGCTTTCACTACTGTTATTCAGCATAGTACTGGAAATCCTAGAAAAAGCAATAAGAAAATTTAAAAAAATAAAAAATAAAAATAATCCAAACTGGAAAGGAAGACATAAAACAGTGATTATTTGCAGATTATATGATACTTTATACAGAGAACACTAAGTATTTCACCATAAAACTATAGGAACTGGTAAATGAATTCAGTAAAGTAGTAGAACATAAAATTAATATCCAGAAATCAGTTGCATTTTTATACACCAATAATAAACTATAAGAAACTGAAACTAAGGAAATAACCTCATTTATAACTGCATCAATAAAAAATACCTAGAAATAAATTTAAACAAGAATATAAACATTTATACTTGGAAAACTATAAGACATTGAAGATAAAATTTAAGAAAATACAAATAAGTGGAAGCATATACGATGTTCATGGGTAGAAAGAATTAACATATTAAAATGCCCATACTACCCAAAGCAATCTATAGATTCAATGCAATTCTTATTAACATAATGAAGACATATTTCATAGAACAACAAATATTCCAAAAACGTACATGGTACCACAAAATATTCTGAACAGTCACATAAATGTTAAGGAAGAACATGGAGCAATTACACTACCTGACATCAAACTATAATACAAAGTCATAGTAATCAAAATAGTATGGTACCGGCATAAAGACAAACATATAGATCAATATAAGAGACTAGAGAGCCTTGAAATAAACCCTTATGCTATTATTGTCCATTACATTTTGACAAAAATGGCAAGAATATGCAATGGGGTAAAGATAGCCTATTCAATAAATGGCATTAGTAAAATTAAGCAAATATGTGGAAAAAATAAAACCAGATTATCTTCTTACACCATGCACAAGAATAAACTCATACTGGACTTAAATCTTAGACACAAAACCATAAAAATACTAGGAGAAAACATATATCTCCATAGGCAAGGAAAAAAAAAACAAAAAAGTAAACAAGTATGACTGCATCAAACTAAAAAGATACTGCAAAGCAAATGAAACGATTATCAAAATCAAAACCCACTGAATGGGAGAACATATTTGCCAATGATATATCTGATAATGAGTTAATATCCAAACTTCATAAAGAACGTATACAAGTCAACAGCAAAACAACAGTCTAATTTGAAAATTGGCAAAGGATCTGAATAGATAGTTCTCCAAAGAGAACATACAGATGGCTAATAGACATGAATAAATGTTCAATGTCACTAATCATCAGAGAAATTCAAATTAAAACTACAATGAGATCATCAGTAAATCAACAAACAGGTGTTGGCAAAGATGTGGAGAAAAGGGAACCCTTGTGTTCTACGGTGGGAATGCAAATTTGTGCAACCACTGTGGAGAGTAGTTTAAGTTGTTAGGTAGAGTTAGAAAATATGGAAAGAGGAGGAAGTGTGGGAGGGAGGTCCATTGTTCTTAACACCAAAGTAGCCCCCCAAAACTTGGACTAACTGCCTCTGGTCACCTACTGTTTCACGACAGATGACCAGATGTTGCCTGAAGTGGAAGATATGGACCCAGGGAATTGACTTCTACACATGCTTATGTTTAGATGGTCATGTCCTCCATAGGAAAAATATGTGTGGTCAACAGGACCGTAATCCACCAATAAATATGTAACTCCCATTTTCTAATATCATACTAATGCTCACCCATCCCCACAAATTATATGTCTTCAGTACGAGGGTCCTGGTTCCTATGTCTCTCTTGACACCCTTGGCATGAGCATACAATGGGGTAAAGACAGTCTATTTAATAAATAGTCCTGAGAAAATTACACATATATATTTAAAAATGAAACTAAACTACCTTCTTACATCATATACAAAATTAAACTCGAAATAGATGAAAGATTTAAATATAAGGCTTAAAATCATAAAGCTCCAAAAAGTAACAAAATAGCATTTAATGTCAACTGTAATTAAAAACATTTAAGAACTGATCAAGTATATACTTTAAATATCTGCAGTTTATTATTTTTCCATTTTAACTCAGTTTTTTAAGAAATATAAAACAAATTAATTAGTTCATTAAATATGATAAACTCATTACATGTTAACATACATTATACATTTTATGATAACTACAATTTTCAAAACAAAAAAGTGATAATAACAGCATTGTTTTATAGTTCTGATAATGTCTTTTTTATTTTTCAATCACAGTTGACATACAATATCACATTAGATTTAGGTGTAGAACATAGTAGTTAGATATTTATACAACTTATGAAGTAGTGTCCTGGTAAGTCTAGTACCCACCTGCTACCATACATAATTACTACAGTGTTATTGACCAAATTCCCTATGTTCCAGTAGTTTTGTATTTATTGCTAAAAATAACCCATACAAGCACTATATTTCTTGTGATTATTGATGTAATATGATGTCATGTGTCTGAAACTTCTGGGTGATAGTCTTTACTACTTGAACTCAGTGGATTTTCCTTTTAAATTGATAAATTTTCCTGGTATCTCTGAAATGGTCCAGATCAATCAAGAGAATAACATCCAACAATTCGGTTAGTGGTATGTGATTATTTAATGCTAAGTCATATAATTATACCTGTGTTTGAGTTGTGCTGGCTTGATATGATTATTTCTTTAATACTTAACAAAGCATGAAAGTGTACTGAACAACTCAAAGAAAAGAGGTGAAAAGCCAACATATCTGATGATTCCTTTTATTTTTTGAATGGGAATTCAGAGGCATAAAAATATACTAATACATCCTTCATATAGGAGACCCTGCTTCAGTGTCTAAATTCACGCTGCCCTTGAGGACATGAGAACTAATTCTCCTCTCCTTCTATAATGTCTACACTTGAAATCTGTGTTCAGGGTACAATCTCAAGAATCAGACAGAACAACTAGGATTTAAATTTAAATAATGTGTATTATTAAGATAAAAATAAAGTTGACATATATGAAATATATTTAGAAAGTCCTATATTCTCAGTCTTTATGAGTTTTGAATATGACTGAGATTAAATAATACTTATGTAAAACATATATTTCCAGACATTCATTGGATTTGGAAGATGATACTTGACTTAATTTGTTTGATGATAGGACACTTATGACCAGAAACATTCGTGAGTCAGAACAAAGTGGATATTAGTGTATGGCCAGGATCTCAGCTAGGGAAGTCAAGACACAGATTACCATACTCAGTCATTCCATTCTTCCAGGTAAACCTTTGGTTTTTCCTGACTGAACTTAATGTAAATGTATAAGTTTTCCATCAGTTTTTTGCACTAGAAAGTGATGTGATATTTCTTCTTTAAGTTATGTAATGCTTAGAAATGAAATCACTGTCATTGGATATCATTTTCTAATCTTTAAAAGAAACTTGAATCTTTTTCTCTTGAGGTTTATTTTGATTTCTGCCTTAGTTCTATTCTTTCTCAGTCACCTTGGATGCTTTTCTAAGACTTTGTTATTCTCCTTTTAATTACCCATCCTGCTTATTCAGAAGATGACTCAACATCCTAAGCCAGAGGGATCTAGGCAGGAATGTCATCCCTTTTAACAGTTTATTCAATAAATATTTACTAAATGCCCACTGAACTGGCTGTTGAAAACTGTGAAGTTAACAACCATGCCCCCTTTAACTTTCCAGGAGCTGTATTTCAATGTTTTATGTTAACCAGGCACAATAAGTATGACAAACATTTATTTATGTCATTTTGAGATGATAGAAATTGTGAGACCCTATCTCTCACCTTACCTGTAATCTTTTAGATCATAGCTATAATTCAATAAAATGGTAAGTTTTATAACAGGTAAGGAGAGAGGATAGAGCCTAATGCACAGCTGCGTGCTTGAAAATGTTCAACAACTGGCTCTGGGGCATGAGGGGGAAGGTCTGATTAACAGCATTTGCCAATTTCTGTGATATAAATAATCGCACCCTGGCCAATTTCAAGTTACTGACACGATACCATTGAATGTAGAGTTGTAACACACCATTATATAGTAGTATTTTCATCATGCAGACACAATGGATGCAGATAATTTCAAATTCTGGATAATAAAAAAAATGTAAAATAATTAGAAGTGGTGATTTTCAGAATTTGTTTTTGATACTAATGAGATTTACCTAGTTGTAAATTTATGTGATTTAATTTTTAGTAATGACTGCATAATTATCAGCTTACAAAATTATGAAAAATTGACAAGCTCCACAAAGCCAGTGCCAGCATGCCCCTTCCAGAGCAGGACCCTTTGGAGCAGACTTGGAAAGCTGTACTCATTTAAGAAAGTTTTTTCCAGAAGCAGTGACATCTAAGCTGAAAGCAAGAACAAGTAGGGGAAAGCCACAATAAGTCTAGTTGACCTACTATTTTAGTGTAAAGGGCGGTGACAGACAACAGAGGTGACAACAGAGCAAGGCACATTCAAGACTTGACAGTTTTGCGTGCTGGGAGGATAAAGATAAAGGCTCAGAATTATATAAAACTTAGAGAAACATAAGGCAAGGTCAGATTATTCAGGCTACTCATGACTATACACTAGGAGTGATCACAATTAGATTTTTCTTTTACAAAGATCTGTCTGGCCATAGTTTGGAAACAAGCAGAAAGACAACGTAAGATGAGGAAGTTAGCAGGCTATTGCAATGATATAGAATGAAGTAGTTGCATGAATGGGTTAGTGACAGGGGTATAGAGAATTGAATCAAGTTATTCCAGGATAAAGATGCATTTGAGTTGGAGATTTAGATGGGATCTCTTTCATAGTTTCCAAAGAATTTCTGACAAACCCACTAGCTCCTTTCAAAGCCTCATTCTCTTTCTTCTCTGTGTCAAGCCTACACTGCACATGAAGTACTTCTGCTTCTGAGACACCATATCCTCCTGATGCTTTCCAAAATCCTCTCTTCTTTCTCAATCTCTCCAGCCTCCCCTCTTTTCCTCAGTCTGCCCAAATTGTATTCCTTTGATCTCTCCTTGAATTTTAAAGCAATTCTCTATTATTTATCTTTAATAATTAATGTACAATTCATAGCTTTAATTGATGATATCTTTCCTGAGACTAGACTGATATTGCCACTGCTTTCTTGCTCATTTTTACAGGTAAATTTTTTACTTTCCTAAAACCTATTTGCTAGCACTTCATCTTCTCCTTGTCATCTTTTTTTTTTTTTTTAAGATTTTATTTATTTATTTTCAGAGAGAGGAGAAGGGAGGGAGAAAGAGCAATGTATGGTTGCCTCTCACATGGCCCTCATCAGGGACCTGGCCCGCAACCCAGGCATGTGCCCCGACCTGGAATCGAACTGGGACCCTCTGGTTCCCAGCCCGCGCTCAATCCACTGAGCTACACCAGCCGGGCTCCTTGTCATCTTTTTGATACTATGAATATCTTCCAAAATCTTCAGCCTCAGCCTCTATGGCTACCTCTTTTTTATAGTCTCTAAAAATTTAGGTCCCAGATGCATCCTATTATCTTCCCTTCTATATCCATTGCACTGACTCACTTCAAAAACCTTTCTTACTTCATTGATTATACCTTTCCCTATGTGATTCTTCCCCTTCCACTCATACAGTTTGTCCATAGCACTTAATACCAAATTTTAATATAATGATTTCCAAGGTATGCTGTAGCTTTACAGAGTATGCCTCTTCTCCTCTACTCTTACAGCTTATGCATGAGCATACAGAAAAGCAATGTGTCATATGCATCTTTATATCTTTCCAATATCTAATATTTTACTAATACTCTTAAGATATTCAATATTGATAAAACTGAATTTAATATTGATTGTTGAATTAGTTTAAATCAATTTATCTCTGCTATTCAAGGTGTATTTGTCTTAACAATTGAGAAGACCCTCAAACTTAGGACATAATAATTAGGCATTTTAAACATCTTAATGTGTCTTTAATTTCTGCTTCAGGTTCCCAGAAAAGATCAAACTCTTATAAATCAATAGGAGTGGAATAACCTACATGAAAGTCTAAATTTTGTATTTGAAAGATAGTTGACAAATTAGTTTATAGCATGTTTAACTGAAAGTACCTGAGCATTTGACACAGCTTGAACACATAGTGTGTGCTTATTCGGTTTGTTCCCCTGTCACGAGGACAGTATAGCTCAGGTACAAGGACAGCACAGCTGTACAAAACTGCTTCATGAGCACTTTGCTCCAATGATATATTTTTCTTTCTGTTCAATCCTTTGCGTATAGGCCTCTTTTTTCTTTTCATAATTGTCACTGCTTAGTCACAAGGTGGCTCCTGTGGCCCAAACTCAAGTCTGAATTCCAGGCAGCAAACAGGAGTAAGAGCGCTGATTGGTTGCACTTTGCCCTTTTATTTGGGAAGTATATTCTTCACAGTGACATGTGCCTACATCTCATAGCAGGTCTGAGTGACATGGATACCTTTAACTGCAAGGAACTCTGAAAGGGAATATTTTTCAATGGGAACATTTGGACATTTATCCCAAAAAATAAAAAATAGATAGGTGTTAACAGTGTATATGCTACATCATGGTATCAAGACCAGCAGTCTTTTTTTAAAAAACTGTATATTTATATCAAATTCAGATTTAATTTATTTTGGATTTAATTATTTGAGAACTTAATGTGTGTATATAACATTTTAGTATAAAGGCATTCTGAAAATGACAATAATCTTAAAACCACAATGTAAAATTAAGAAACCTTCTTAATTGCTTCTGGTACTTAACTGCTGTATTTTGTCTTCCTCTTTCCCTTAGCCAAGCCTAGTTTTGCAACCTAGCCCCAGGACACAGGGGTTTTAATTGGCACAAGCACAACTTTAAAATGTATGGCCACCAGCTACCCACACACCCATGTTACTTGGACCTGGGGCAGTGGAGAGGCTTTGGGTAAACCAGGCACCTGCCTCCTTCTGGAGGCATGTACTTGCAGAACATCACACTGGGTCATGGTCCATT
The DNA here is from genome assembly GCA_004026765.1 of Micronycteris hirsuta. Lineage (NCBI taxonomy): Eukaryota > Metazoa > Chordata > Mammalia > Chiroptera > Phyllostomidae > Micronycteris > Micronycteris hirsuta. The sequence continues at coordinate 46,700 of PVJI01001938.1, forward strand.
TACCTGTCATGCCATAAATAATCATGGCTCTGTTGAAGCTGTAGCAAATGTATTTGTACAAGGTATAGAACAGAAGGCCATGATTGAAGTGCACTTGGTACCACACTCAGAAAATTGTTTTTCAACTTAAGAAATAATGTCATATAAATCAGTGGAGAGATGTTTTTATTTGTTGTTTATTTTTTGAAAAATAGAATTTTTAAAACTAATCTCTTTCATATTAAAACGATATTTTTGCACTTCAGTCTTCATCAAAATGCCATCATCAACCACTAGCAATAAAAGAGATGAAGTCATTAATGTGGCAGCAAATTGGCAAAAGGTATTTATACTTCAGGATACTTCACGGACACAGGAAAGACACTCCAGTTAGGAAAGTGGAAAGTCTGGGCCCTACATTCACAGTCATTTACCAAGCTGTCTACTTTACATAGCTTAAAAATATACTGACGATACTTACAAGTAGCCTGGACTATGTAACAAAAACAATGATAAAAGTATTCTGAACACAATAAATAATTTATATGCTTGTATTTTTCTGCTATTTTTTGTTATTAACCTAGGTCTGGCCTTCCATTTCTGTTGTGGTTGTTGTATATGCGGGTGCAGCATTGTGTGTGTGTGTGTGTGTGTGTGTGTGTAAGCATGCATGTGTGCAATACTCCTAGTGAACTTAGAGGTTGAGTAAACTGCAGAACATGTGTTGTCGGAGCAATGGAAAAAGTTCTACTCTATTTGAGAGAGTTTTTCATCAGCTGACAAAAGGTGTGATGATTTACAATCATTCATTTTAAAGGCTTCCTGGAGTCATAGACGTTGACATTTAGTTAAAAAAACTTTACCATTTTACTTAAGATATCTGCACAATATCTTATCTCTCAAAAAACCAGACCCTGATGAGCTCAGAAGAAAATAGCTTAGAAATCTGAAACTGACCAGCATAGTTCGATACTAGAATTGGGGCAAATTTAGGGCGGTGAGTGCTGGAAGCTGCAAGCGTGTACCTGACACCAAAAGGCACAGTACTTCATCCATCCTAGGTTTCACCCATTCAGTAAATGTTTCTGAATTTAATTGTTTAGCATCAACTCCTTAAATAGCAACAGATTATTAATTTCTTGTTTCTATTGATATATCTGAAGAAAATTTGTTTTCCCCTAGAAATGTTAATACTATGAAAAACATTTTCTATGCTCTCAAAAGGTTTAGAAATGAATGTTTTTCTTGAAGTCTTTGATAGTTCCTGGGGGATTTTACTTTTGAAAGACCCAAACATTATTTTTATATTTTTAATTTGTTGGGATTAAAAAAATACTGTCAAAAGAATAATGTTTGGTTTTGTTTTACTTGTATTATTTTACATTCAATGTCTTTTTTTGAAGCATAATGCCTAATTAAACAATTGCCCTCTAATAGTTTTTACTAAGCAATTTTATATCACGCTAGTCTTGTTTTTCAGCTTCTTGCATTTAGGTTCTATTTGTTCTATTTGTTCATCTCCACAACGTGATGTTTAACTAAACTCTAATAACATTTATGATCTTCTTTATTTCTCAAACTACAATACTCTAATGATTACTTATTGCCTGTCAGTTTGCACTGAAATCAAATATTTTTATCATTTATTCCTTGCAAGTGTGTACTTATGTTACTTGTATATCTGTGTGCCAAGCTTTATAATTGGTCTTTTTTTCACAGTTTTTTTTTTTTTAAAGTACAGTTGTCTCCATTTTTCCCCCACTACACCTCCCCATTCCAGCCACCCCCACTTCTCACCTTTGATCCTACCCTACTATGGCTTTGTCCATCTGTTCTTTATACATGTTCTTGACAACCCTTTCCCCTTTTCCCCCCATTACCCCCTCCCACCTCCTCTTCCCCCTCCCACCCCCATTACCCCCTCCCACCTCTTCTTGAGGTTACTGTCAGTTTGCTCTCAATTTCAATGTCTCTGGTTATATTTTGCTTATTTGTTTGTTTTGTTGAAAAGGTTGACTTATAGGTGAGATCATACGGTCTTTATTCACTTAGCATAATGCTCTCTAGATCCCTCCATGCTGTTGCAAAGAGTAGGAGCTCCTTCTTTCTTTCTGCTATGTAGGATTCCTTTGTGTAAATGTACCATGGTTTTCTGATCCACTCATTTACCGATGGGCACTTAGGTTACCTCCAGCACTTGGCTATTATAAATTGTTCTGCTATGAACATTGGGGTGCATAGGTTCTTTTGAATTGGTGTGTCAGGATTATTAGGGTATAATCCCAGCAGTGGTATTGCTGGGTCAAAAGGCAGTTCCATTTTTAGATTTTTAGGAAAATCCACACTGTTTTCCACAGTTGCTGCACTAGTCTGCATTCCCATCAACAGTGCATTAGGGTTCCCATTTCTCCACAACCTCACCAGCACTTCTTTGTTCATTTGGTTATGATGGCCATTCTGACAGGTGTGAGCTAGTATCTCATTGTAGTTTTAATTTGCATCTTTCTGATGGCTAGTGATGCTGAAAATCTTTTCATATGTCTCTGGGCCCTTTGTATGTCCTCCTAGGAGAAGTGTCTGTTCAGGTCCTTTGCCCATCTTTTAACTGGATTGTTTGTCTTCCTGGAGTGTAGTCATGTGAGTTCTTTACATATTTTGGAGATGAAACCCTTGGTTCATTAATCAATACATCTATAAAAGAGGTGTATTTTATTTGACTGTGCATAGAGTAAATAAATTTAAGATTTACCTTTTTTGTTTTATTTAGCGTATGTTCTTTTAGTTTTTTTTAGTTATTTTAATATCCATTTCATCCTAGATCACAATTACCTACAGATAATTTCCTTCCCTAGACTGGCTGAACAAATGATAAGTAAAATGAAAAGAAAAAACAAACTTCAATTCAAAGGCGTGAATCATAGTGTGGGGTACTTAGATGAAAAGGCCTGTAGTCATCAACAATGTAAATAAAAATGCTTGTAAAGCCCACTATGAGGGTAAGATTTAATAAAATAGCAAAGCACATTCACCTGAGCACATGCAGTTTTAGCATTGGACATGAGACGCTGCTCACCACTAATTTAAGCGGAAGACCCAGACATATACCATCCTTCAGGCATGTTTTCTCCAGCCTCCACTTCCTGCCTTTGTGATGTTCTGGTGTTTGAGTTTACTCACCTTCAGGTCAAAATTTCTTCATTGATCTAGCAAGTCAGTCATTTTAGTGTTAGAAATGAATGTAAAATGATCACTTATTTAGTTTTTTTTATATTTTTGGTAGAATGTAGACTCTCGGAGAATTTTTTTATATTATGAAGACACATTAAATAAATTAATGCTTTTCACCCAGACTTGGCTGATTATGAGTTTTCATTTAATCAAGTAGTTGAAATCAAATTTCCCAACATTGGTGTCTTGACTAAGTGATTTGTCTTAACTATTACCCACTTTTGTTGTATAGCCCTTTTACTGTGTCATAAACCCATTTTTAATGTAAAATATTTTTGTTCATTTCAAGTAATTCTCAGTAATTTTAAGAATTAGTGTAATGTTCTGAAAAGCTGGGGTTGAGTGACATAGATTTTCAAACTGCCACTGCCACTAACTTCCTCTGACAGAGAGTAATGTGATTCAGTGTCCCGCAGCCTGAATTTCTTCGTTTGTGGAATGTATAGCCTAGGATGGTAGGTTGTTTTCCAAGTCAAGTGTCCTATAGGGCTCTATTACAAATATCTTGCAGGCATTCCTGAGGGCTTTCATGAATTTACGTGACTTTTTAATTTATCTTCTACTGTAGTTATTTAACCTAGCACCTTACTTAGAACTGAAAACTTTTAAAAATCTTTATTAGTGGCACTCAGTACAAAACTTGAAACAAATACACTTTTCCAAATATTATTTATTTTATCATGGTTCTTGTATTTCCAGAGGGTGGGTGGGATAAAAAAAAAAGGCAGGAATTATGCAAAGATTTAACAACAAAGAGAAGTAATTTGTAAGGTCATTTCGGAAAATTGTTTTGCATATGTTATTACTTATTACTGGAGATCAGAATGCCTTTTTTCAATGGTCACAGTGATTTATTTTTCATATTAAAAAAGAATCAGCAATAGATTCTACAACTGTGCATTCATTATGAAACCAAATCAACTGTAAACTATCTGAATATTTGGAAATCTTAGGATTTTGACTTAAATGTGACTTTTCAAAGGTGTCATTTCACGTGTGGCGGAAACATATGATTTTTTTCTCAAATTTATAGAGAAAATTGTTTAAACTTTTACTCTGTATGTGAAAGTATAAAGAACATTATTTTGTTAATAAAATATGACACTTTAAATATCTCTATCACTGCTAATAAATAACAACTATAAGGATTTAATCATATGAAACAGACCCCATAAGATTTAGAAATTACTTTTTATTGTCTACTGTGTTTTTGCTTTGCAAACCAGATTTGTATATTTCTTGTTTCTTTGCAGTTAGACACAAACATATGCAAATACCTACACTCTTAATATCTTCCTTCATAAAATTAATTGGAAACAAATTCTAATTATATGACCTATTTGAACATATTTTCCTTGTTATTAAAAATTTATAAAATAATTTTCAATTCTGTTGTGATTTTTCATTCTCTTTTGTTTCTCCATAATTTATAATAAGCCGCAAGGATCAAGTGGTGCTAAAAGGATATGCTGTATAATTTCTTTGTGAGGCTGAAGGACATATACCTCCAGTAATTGCCTGGAGAAAAGGAGATATTACTATATTTACAAGTGACTGCTTGAAGGAACACATATCTTATTTCTTTTTTTTTTTTAAGATTTTATTTATTTATTTTCAGAGAAAGGAAGGGAGAGAGAAAGAGAGGGAGAGAAACAGAAATGTATGGTTGCCTCTCACATGGCCCTCACGGGGACCTGGCCCGCAACCCAGGCATGTGCCCTAATGGGGAATCGAACCGGGACCCTCTGATTCCCAGCCCGCGCTCAATCCACTGAGCTACACCAGCCAGGGCGGAACACATATCTTATTTCTAGAGGAGTACAGAAATAGTTTAAACTAATTATCATAAGTATATCATGGGCATGAAAATATCATGATGAAAGTTATTTTTTAATCCTCACCTGAGGATACTTTTACTAATTTTAGAGAGAGAGGGAGGGAGAGGGGCAGAAAAAGATAGAGAAACATCAATCAGTTGCCTCCCACATAGGCCTGGGTTTCAAACTCACAACTTACGTATGTGCCCTGATCAGGGATCAAACCTGAAACTTTCTTGGTGCTCAGGACAACACTCCAACCAACTGAGCCACCTGGCCAGGGCTCAATGAAAGTAATTTTTGATTTAAATGGGCAATTAGAATTTCTGTTAAGGTTTATGTTTCAGCATTTGAATATGTAGCCTTCCTTAGATCTTTCTTTCTGGGACTCAGTTTCTTAATTTGTAAAACAAAATTACTGGAAAGTTCAGCAGTTTTAAAAGATTTATTTTTTAAGTAGCAGAATCCTTTTACAGTCTAAAGTGAAATTGTAAATAAAATTAAATCGTAAGTAAAGCTAATGTATGACATGGATAAAAGAGAGCTGCTGTCATTGGTAGAAGTAAGGCCCGGGAGACAGGGGCTGCCCTTCCCACAGATGGGGTCTGGCACTTCCAGGGAGCCCTGGGGACATTACAGAGCAAAGCTGACAATCTGTGAGATGAGATCTTGCCTATGATTTCTCTGGGCTTGGAATTCCTGACTTCCACGATAGTTCAGGTACTAGATTAAATTATAAATATATCAACATTTGTGAATTTCTTTTAGCTAAATTTTTTGCTCTAGTCTTTATTAGCCTGACTAGGAGGTGGGTATGGGAGCCAGGAAGCTGAGATTCACATCTACACTTCATTTACTAGTAGTATGAACTTGGGCAAGTTAACTGCTGTTAACAGAGTCCCTTCACCTGTAAACTAGGGATAATTATATTTCCTACACTAGGGTGGCTATGGGGATTCATTTCAATCATTTACATTTTTAAACATGTGGAACAGTAACTAGTGTGTCTATGTACAAATCCAATAAAGCTTAGCTATTATTTTTTTTTCCTTTCATACATGAATTAGACATTTAACAAGACAAATATTCACTGAAATAGCTGAGAATGACAACACATTTACTTGTTAGTAAGGCCAGTGTAAACTCAAAGGTAGGTTGTGCAGTTGTGGCCTGGGGTATGGCTGTTGGGACAGCATGGGCGTCGCAAAAATCACCATTCTTGATATAGCACCTCAGCACTTTAAATGTTATAATTCAATAATGGTTTTATATCCCAAATATTGTATACATGTAATAAACAAATATCATGAAGGTGAATATTGCATTTAGTAATCATTTTGTGCATAATCTAAGAATAAAAACTGCTATTAGTATAAACAAATGCAAAAACAGCTTCTCTCCTAGACAAATTTTGCCTTTTTTATATTTCATTAAGTAAGGGGTAAGGAGATAAAGTTGCAGAAGAAGGTATGTGCAAGCTTGCACAATGCCTCACACATCCTATTAAGACTTTCAGTTTCAGTTTTTATTCTAAGAGTAAAAGTAACCACTGAAAACGAGTGATGCCGTGATCAGATTGGTTTTGAAATTTGCACTCTAGTTGTGATAAGTAAAGCTGAAAGGGGAAATAGGAAGTTGGGGGAATTCCTTAGGTTGCTGAGCTGATTTTTGATGGCGTTAGAGGACAACCAAGAGTGCTGCCACGTGTACTAGATAAAATCGTAGGAAGTGAGGCATCACACTCTTCCATGACACCAAGGATTTCCCAAAAGACAGATTCCAACTTTTACCCAGGACAATTGTGTATTCTGGGAATAGCTTTCAGCTCTTTTGTTACAGAGCAGGGCAGGGACACCCAAGGATATTCCGACCCTGCATCAGGTTCATTTTGCTCGCTGCCAACGGAAAGACATCTCTCAGTGCCAGAGACTGGTGAAAAGGAAAGGAATTATTTATTTACAAGTTATACAGGCTTGGAGTAATGACTTAATGTCTTCTTTAAAATACAAAAGTTCTCGCCCTGGCTGGTGTAGCTCAGTGGATTGAGCGCGGGCTGGGAACCAGAGGGTCCCAGTTCGATTCCCCGTCGGGGCACATGCCTGGGTTGCAGGCCAGGTCCCCAGTGAGGGCCATGTGAGAGGCAACCATACATTGCTGTTTCTCTCCCTCTCTGTCTCCCTCCCTTCCCCTCTCTCTAAAAATAAATAAATAAAATCTTAAAAAAAAAAAAATAAATAAATAAAATACAAAAGTTCTCTAGAATACCCACAAACACACACAGTCCTTCCTTCTCCCCTTTGCCCAGTCCAGGGTAGCGTATCTCAGGAAAAGAAGAAGTCTGTGATTCAGGCAGATTCTCAGTTCCCATACCATCCACTGTGTCACCACCACAATCTCCAGTTAATCCAAAATCATGTGGCACCTCATGGCCCACCAGCAAGAGTCCTTTCACCCCCTTTTTTTCCAGGCAAAGTCTCTCCTGCTTCCTAGGCCTTGTGGCAAAAGGAGCCCAAAAGCCATGTGTTCCTCCCTTCCCAGTTACACCTTGTGTCCAAGTCACTTCCATCCCCCTCACTCAAAGCTATTTAACATATCTATGAAACCAGTTAAAGGTTATAGATATGCTAAATGACCATGCCAGAGGTTAGCTGCAAAGCTGCTGCTACACAAAACCGCTCTCAATGGCAATGCTCCAGGAGTCCCATCCCCCCCAGTTCAGACTTGTGGGAGTGGGGACATCCTATACATTTTTTTCTAATATTTCCTGGACACCTTGAGTTCTGGACCCCATTACAAATCCCTATTTGGGGCCCCCCTCTTGGCTGCATCCTGTTACACTTTGAGCTGTACAAATGCAATACAAAGCACTTTTTTTCCCCCTTTTCAGGAGGGCAGCTCCTTTAGGATGGTCAGCATACAGTTCTCTGTTCTGGCACTTTGAGAACTGACCACGCAGCACATCATCATCAAGGTCAATATTGATGCTGCGAACACCAGCCTGCAGTGTCTGTGGCGTTATGGCTGAGACTCGAGACAAATTCACACAGACAACCAAGTCCTGTGGAGGAAAAGAGATAGCATGGCCACTCTCTCAAGGGGAAAGTGCCTTGGAACGCCTCAGCCACTCTCTCAAAAGGAGAGTGAGCTGACCCTTACTTTGACAGGCTTTTATTGCTTTTCTGGGTACATTACGTGGAGGATGGTTCCCATTTACTATGCACAGGTTCACTGTAGGTGATTACCTTTCACAGATAACAAAGGAAAGAATGTTGCTAATTATTTCAAAGAGAAGGATGTTACAGACCAGGGGAAAAGTGGTTGAACTGGTTACATTCCATACTTGGGAGGTTTAGCACAGACTTTAGGAAGTTACTTTAGAGATATGCAGTAAACTTTTGTTGCCTCAATCCAGGGTGAGGGAGTTTTAGCAAAAGCAAGTCTCATAGCAGCCTAGGTACAATGCAGGCCTGATTCCCTATGGGAGAATCCATCCGTGGGTGTGGGCCCTGTGTCACTCTCCACTGGCCCCTCCGAGTGGGAGCTGGGCCCACGCCACGCAGAGCAGTCTCCCATACAATATGAATGTCAAGTAGTCAGTTCATTGCAAGTAAAAAAAAGTGTCCAGCTGACTGTAAAACCCAAAGATAAATCATGTTGTGATTGCATTTACATATCCTGAAAGGAATGTCTCTTTTGTTTTCAATATTATTGCAAAATAAATTAAAATACATCTATGTCGTGGGGTAGATCGGACCTGCCGGAACCCGTGGGATGACCGTAACCGAATGCGTGAAAGAATCTCACACTGAGACACGCGGGGGGAAAAAATCCGGGGCCACGTGGCTTGATTTCTCTCATCCCAGGAAAAAAGCCTCGAGCGTGGCTTAGCCGGGTTTTTATTGGGAAGCTCCGGATACAGCAAAATGGGAATGGCTATTCATTAGCAATGCAAGATGTTCCGGGCAACCATTAGCATAATCCCTTGGTTCCGGGGGAAGGGTCCCAGCAAGTAACAAGTCCTAGGAAGTAAGTTAATCCAATTTCTCTTTAAGGAATTCCTTTTTCTAAGAGCATGATTTTTACGCCAGCCCGCATGGGAGTGTTAATTTCCACGGAGCTGAGCTCGAGACGTGGAAATTCCCAGGGGGTTACGTTTTTATCATGCGGATGAAAAGAATTCCTGTCACACATCTATATATAAATATAAGATGTATAGCATGATGGCTTGATTTACATATATAGTGAAATGATTATCAAAATATGTTTAGTTAACATCCATTATCTCGCATAGATACAATAAAAAGAAACAAACAACAAATTCTCCTTCTGATGAGAACTCTTAGGATCTCCACTCTTTACAACTTTCCTTTATATTTACAACAGTGCTAACTATAGTCATCATGTTCTACATCACATCACTGTAACCAGTCTCTCAGGGTGCTTACTGCTTGAGTGTTCTATTCAAGAATGGCATGTGGTTCTCATTAAGTAGCTTTATTTTCTTGCAACAAGTAAAGGAGATAGATTGACATCCAAAGCTCTGTGTCTTATAGGGAGGCTCAGCCATTGCTTATATACACCATTTGGTTATGTAATTATGTGTTGCCTCAGAGTTTGCACATTAACAATACATGTTATTACATATGTCACATGTTCAGAAAGTGGCAGAGATTTCTTTCTCTGGGTGGAAATTGTACTATTATAATTAGGGTAGAACATGCTGAGGACACTGGAAAGACGATACTGCATAGACTCAGCTTCTTAGTTCTTCTGTTTGTGTTTCTTATTTGCAGTTGGCTACAAGCTCATCTGGCTGCAGCTGCATCTAAAAGAAAATACTATGCTCCATTTTAGCATTTAGCAAGAATAGCATTTAGAAAGAACTGCCCAGACCTTGAGACTCTTGTTCTACCTACTTAACATCCCCAGTATTTATTTATTTTACCACTGGAAGTCCTTACCCCTTGACCACCTACTTCCAATTTCCCTCCCCAACCCTGCTTCTGGAAACCACAAATATAATCCCTTTTTCTAGAAATTCATTGGCTTTTTAAAAGATTGTATGTATAAGTAAGATCACATAGTATTTGTCTTTCTCTGTATGTCTTATTTCACTTAGTGTAATGTCTTCAAGTTTTATCTATGTTATTGCAAATGGTAGGATTTCCTTTTTATAAATGGCTGAATAATACCCCATTGTATGTACACCACGACCTCCTTACCCATCCATCTACTGACAAATGCTTAAGTCACAAGATGTTGGAATCCAGGCCCTGAATGTTTTAAGAAATACAGCTGTACACCTAGTATTATACAATCATAAAATTTTTAAGGATGAATGCTAAACAACAACATTTTAGGTAAAGTGAGAGTGCTTGTGAACTATAACATTAAAGAAATTTCTAAAGTCTACACTTCTTAAAAAAAGAAAAGATCTTCAAAGAATGGCTGAGATCCAAAAAAGAATGTAAAACAGAATTTTAAAAACCTGGTATATATGTAGGTAATATTAAAATATATTCTGTATTAAATACTAATGTTTAGATGTGGCATTGAATAAAATTACATAATTAAATATTACCTTACATTGGAATATCAGTTGGGAAAATGGTTTTTGAAAGTGTTATAAATTCATATATACCTGAGTTGAGGGGTTGGCTAATCTGTTAATCTCAGGTTTTTAAAACAACAAACGCAGGAATATCAAGAGTAATTTGAAAAAATAAAAATATAGTTATAAATTTCAAATTAGAAAGATGAAAAAGATGGATATCACAAAACCAACAAGTAATTATTTAAATAAACCATAAGAAAGGAGTAAAACGTTAGTAGTTAATTTGCAGAAAAATTCTGTAAATATCCTAAAATAAAAATCAATTCATTGAGAGAGGGGATGGGAGAGAATGAGAGAAAAACATCAATTGGTCACCTTTTGCTTGCTCTGTGACTGAAGATTGAACCCATAGCCTAGGCATGTGCTGACCAGGAGTTGAACTAATGACCTTTCAGTTACGGGATCATGCTCCAACCAACTGAGCCACACAGGCCAGGGCATGAATTCATTTCTTAATTGAAGAAATATAATTACAGAGACAATACATTGTTATCAGTGAAGCAATGTGAATATGTTTAAAGGAAAAAGTATTAAACACCCCCACACTGTGCCCACCATTCTAGGCAAGGTGGCCAGGACTACTTCCCCCTCACCCCATCCTGCTTTCAGTTTTTTGGGTATACACAGATATTAAATTCCAGAAATGAAATTACTGAGTCAGACAGTAATTCTATGTTTAATTCTTTGAGGAACCCACCATCCTGTTTTCTACAATGGCTGCCCCATTTCATCTTCCCACCAACAATGTACCAGTAAATGAGGGTTCTGATTTCTCTGCATGCTTGCTAGCACTTGTTTTCTGGCTTTGGATTGGTTTTTGAAAGTAACCATCCTGATGAATGTGTGGTGTTAGGTCACAGGATTTTGACCTGAAGAACTACTGTCAAATATATACCACATGTGCCCCCACTTTCTTCTCACTCGTTTCTCAGGGAATCTGGCCCAAGCTGGGCTCCTGGGATTATAGCCCTAGCAGCTGGTCCAGAGGCTGTGTGCTGGCATGGTGGCCTGACTGGGAGGGTGGACTTGACCCCAAGGAAGGAGGGATGGGCTTGTCCACTTCTATCCCCTTTGCTGAGCCTCCCTTTGCTCCTTTGAAATAAACCTCCTTACCCAGGCTGGCTGACTTAGTCTCCAAGTAAACACCCTTTCCTGCCCATCTCTAAAAAGGAAAAACATACAAATTAAACTGGAAGGTGCCATATAAGGACCCTTTAAAAGACGTTCCATGGCAGAGACCCCGCTCTGCACTGCTTACACTGTGGCCCAGTCTTTCTCCATGTGGGGTGGAGGGTGTGTCTTGGGCACCATGGGGTATTGTGCCTCACTCCTTACCCCCACCTACTCCATGCCAGGAGCACCCCTTAGTCATGGCAACCACAGATGTCCGCACATATTGCCAAGGTCCTTGCAAGCTAATACGAGCCTGAGTAGGTACTCTCCTGGGGCCCAAATTTAAGGGGTCACCATATACTTTGGTCATCAAAATGAATGATATTAAAGCAATATTTCAACAATTCAAAATGAATGCAAAAAACTCATTGTGAACTAAATGTCAAAAACGCTATGCTGTATCAAAAATACCAGGTTTAACATGCACAAAGCCAAGAAAACCAACGGTGTCAGATACTGAATTTATTGCACTGTCCTTTGAACACCCAGCAGGAATTAACTGCTGAATACTGTACCATGCAGTGAAAAAAAGTCAAAATTTCACGTAAATGTAGGGTTGAATGAACAGTGCTGTGTTAAGCTGTTTTGGAAACCAAGACAAAATGACACATGCCCCACTTATACATGTTTTTATGTCATTTTTTAATGGTTAACCTTTCCCCTAGAACATTAAAGTGTTTAAAAAAATATTGATTGCAGAAGTCCAGCTTACTGCAACCTCTTAGGGTGGGTAGCTCCAAAAGTGGGTGATGGTAAGGCGGAATGAAGGAGTTGACACTCTTCTTTTTGGTGCCTTTAGTTCAGTTTATTGATCCTCAGAGACCAGCTTTCTTGCCAGTCTCTAGGCCTGAACAAAACTGACTAACTCCCCGAACAAAGGAACTATCTCTATTTTAAAGACAAGGCATTTTTTTTACAACAGTAGTGATAAAAAGCAGGCACACATCTTACACAATTAGTAAAGGACAGCTGCAAGTCACAAATCACCAAGAAGTGACACATTGAGTGATTAAAAAGGCTACAAATTCTACTCATGTTAAACGAAGGGGTACTCTGATAAGGAATTATCATCAAACAGCTAGAAATAATATCAGTACTATTTTAAGCACTAATAATTGGTTAGACATATATATATTTTTTCTTAGGTCCTAGATAACTCTAAATTAGTAATTAAAAATATATGTAGAGGTAAATCTTTGTGCTTAGGAAGTTTCAGAGAGAGATGTCATCTAATTCAAGGTACTTCTAACCCAATTAGCTGTTCTTTTGAAGTATAAACATTTGCCAGTGTCCTTGGAATCCTAAGCAACAGATGGTCCTTATCTATAACTTTCTGAAGTATAAATCCTAACTAATGTTTATGGCTATTCACTAAACTTCCTAGCTATTAAAATCTTTTCCTATATCTCTGGTCTAAAGAAGAACGATAAATTGCTGAATTTCAGGGAGAATGGTTTAAAGTGTTTCTAGTAATGACTTCTCCCAGTCCTCTCTCATCAATTAACAGACTGCTTTGCTTTTTGCATTGAGGCGGCTTGGCTTGCTAAATGGCCAATCTTCTCCTTTTTCCATAGAAAGCTTCTCCTGTGTGGGAATGACCAAGATGATCCAGCTTCCAACATTTTACAAGCCATTAGAATTGTTCCAACTCTCAGGAGTGCTAAAGCAAGCTGGCACAGAGTGAGACTTGTGGGTGGACTGCCCATGGTCGCCTCCTGCTGAGCAGCCCTTTCATGTGTGGGGAATAGGCTAGCAGTTAGAAGTCTTTGTTTTTAGAGGTCAGTGGGCATTGCCACATCTACACCATACAAGCCACAAGCCAGACTTGTGGGAATTGCCCCTGGTCACCTGCTGCTGTGCAGCGGCATCCTGCCCATATCCAACTGTGCCGAGAAATGGGTGGGGCTAGTTCCCCGCAAATCAGTGCTCATGGATCTGGTGTAGGATGGCCTCCAACAATTGATTGAATGTGGGAGGTGGGGATGGATAGGGCAGAGAAGAGTAATGGGGGGAAATGGGGACAACTGTAATTGTACAATAAAAAAGGGGAAAAATATTAAGATATTGAAAATGAATTGCATTAAAACTTACAGTAGTTTGAGATTAAATTTTCTATTTGTAACCCTCCAAAAATCAATTTACTCTGATATGATTTTTCTGTTGCGGAAAAATAACTCACACGCGGGAGACGTGGCGGAGCATGACTCTATTACCCATGGCATGCAGGCTTAGGGGAGAGAGACTCCAAATTGAGCCCCGATCTCTGATCTCCTGGGGTTTAAATAGCCCCGGGCTTCCTGTCTATGTGGCAAAGCAAGGGTTACAGAAGCTTAATGAGGAAGTTAAATCTAGCTATCTTATTTGGTAAAAACAAAACACAGAGGCTTAATATGAAGGTTACACAGAGACAAAACACGGGAGCTCACAATGTACAGAGACAAAATACGGAGATTGCCTGTCCTTCGCCCCACTCTGCAGGCGGGAGGGCCCTCTGCGGGGCTGTAACACGGAGGTTGCCTGTCACACTTCCAGAGTATAGAAGGAAAATTTTTTCTAACTTTAACTATTAAAGGATATTATAAGAAAAATATTAAGGATAACTTCTATAAAATACTGTCCAACTCTAACCATAGACATTGAGATTACTGGAGGAAAAATCATGATTTCAATAGATGTAGTAAAAAATATTTGATTTAATTTATCATCCTGCATTATTAAGAAAACATCCTGTCCTGGCTGGTGGGACTCAGGTGTTTGGAGCGTCATCCTGTAGCCAAAATGTTGCAGATTTGATTCCTGGTCAGGGCAACACCTAGGTGTGGTTTGATCCCCAGTGGGGCATGGGCATGTGCAACCCCAAGTTCAGACATGTATGATCCCTGATTGAAGCCAGTCCCTGTCCTGGTGCATACAGGAGGCAACCAATATAAGCTTCTTTCTCACAAGATGTTTCCTTCTCTCCCCTCCTCTGTCTAAAAGCAAAGAAAAAAAACGTCCTCCAGTGAGGATAAAAAATATTTAAAACATAAAAGACCTAGAGATCTTAAAAATATAAAAATAAACCACTAAAATGTTTCTATAAAAATGTTTTTGTACAGAAAAAAATGTACATATAATAATATTTTGAAGATAAAATATTAGAAATATTTCTTTTGAAATTAGAAAGAAGATCGTATTTACTAAATGCTGTAATAGAAGGCCCTAGCTGGTAGAAAAAGGACAGAAAAATTAAAAAGTTATTAATTTAATGAAATATGTAGAATTATATTATTATATAACAGGATTTTCCTCACACATAATCCAAAATCATCTACAAATATACTATCAGAAAATATGAGTTTAGTGAGATCATCAACAAATAAAATATATTTTCTTTTCTGCACTCCAATAGAATACCCAAATTTATTTTTAAAGTGATACTTCTTTTTTTTACTTAAACAATTTTATTTTATTTTTTAAATATATTTTACTGATTATGCTATTACAGTTGTCCCATTTTTTTCTACCATTTATTCCCCTCTACCCTGTACCCACTCTTCCCACCAGCATTCCCCCACCTTAGTTCATGTCCACGGATCGTACACATAAAGTTCTCTGGCTTCTCTATTTTCCATACAATTCTTACCCTGTTCCTGTCTATTTTGTACCTGCCATTTATGCTTCTTATTCCCTGTACCTATTCCCCCCATTATCCCCTCTCTCCCCCCACCACTGATAAACCTTCATGTGATTTCCATTTCTGTGATTCTGTTCCTGTTCTAGTTGTTTGCTTATTACACTTTTGTTTTTGTTTTTTGTTTTTAGGTTCAGTTGTTGATAGTTATGAGCTTGTTGTCATTTTACTGTTCATATTTTTATCATATTCTTTTTCTTAGATAAGTCCCTTTAACATTTCATATAATAAGGGCTTGGTGATGATGAACTCCTTTAACTTGACCTTATCTGGAAAGCACTTTATCTGTCCTTCCATTCTAAATGATAGCTTTGCTAGATAGAGTAATCTGGAGTGTAGGTCCTTGCCTTTCATGGCTTCAAATATTTCTTTCCTGCCCTTTCCTTCCTGCAAGGTTTCTTTTGAGAAAGCAGGTGATAGTCTTATGGGCACTCCTTTGTAGACAACTGTCTCCTTTCCTCTTGCTGCTTTTAAGATTCTCTCCTTAACTTTAATCTTGGGTAATGTAATTATGATGTGCCTTGGTGTGTGTTTCCTTGAGTCCAACATTTTTGGGACTCTCTGAGCTTCCTGACTTCCTGGAAGTCTATTTCCTTTGCCATATTAGGGAACTTCTCCATCATTAAGTTTTCAAATTTGTTTTCAATTTCTTGCTGTTGTTCTCCTTCTGGCACTCCTATGATTCAGATGTTGGAATGTTTAAAGTTGCCTCATAGGTTCCTAAGCCTCTCCTCATTTTTTTAAATTCTTGTTTCTTTATTCTGGTCTGGTTGAATATTTAGTTCTTCCTTCTGGTCCAAACTTTTTATTTGAGTCCTGGTTTCCTCCCCTTCACTGTTGGTTCCCTGTACATTTTCCTTTATTTCACTTCCATAGCTTTCACTTTTTTCTCTACTCTGTGGCCATCCTCAACCATTTCTGTGAGCATCCTGATTACCAGTGTTTTGAACTCTGCATCTGTTAGATTGGCTATGTCTTCATCTCTTAGTTGTACCTTTTCTGGAGTTTTGATCTGTTCTTTCATTTGGGCCAGATTTCTTTGTCTTGGTGTGCCTATTATGTGGTAAGGGGAGGAGCTTTAGGTATTCACCTGGGCGGGGCAACCCACATGGTTATGTCGTGATGCTGTATGTGGGGGCGGGGTCTGAGAGGGAACAATGCAGCTTGCTTACCCCTCTGCCAAATTTCAGTCACTTCCTCCACTACTCACAGGCAAATTAAGCCCTTCTGGTGCTGTTTTCCAGATGGGTGGTTTTGTGTACATTCTAGGACCCTGTGGTTCTCTCGCCATCAAAATCTCATGTGAGGCTGGGAGTTTCTCCTGCTGCCTCAATCCCCACAGGTTTTTCCAGTCAGAGGTTTTGAGGCTTTATTTCCTGTTTCTGGAAACCTTGATTGTGCAGTCTTTCTCAGTCCCCAGTTGTTCCTCCCAATTTATGAGCACATGAATGTGGAACTGCTCAGTCTGCCTGCTGCCTCCTGGCCCTCCTTGGTCCTCCAGCCACCACCTTGCTTCGAGTGCTCTGGGCCCAGCTGCCCATCTCTGCCCCTCTTGGCTGGATGAATGTTTCCTCTTTAACTCCTTGGTTGTCAGACTTCTATACAGTTTAATTTTCTGTCAGTTCTGGTTATATTTTATTTTTAAATTTGTTGTTGTCTTTCTTTTGGTTGTGCAAAGAGGCAAAGTGTATCTACTTACACCTCTATCTTGGCTGGAAGTCCTAAAAATGATACTTTTTAAAATAGCAAGATTTTGGAGATCAAAGCCTTATTTGAGGTATCATTGGCAAATATGTTTTCTCATATAGTTGGCTTTCTTTTTATTTTAATACTGTTTTCTTTAGCCCTGCAGAAGTTTCTTATTTTGATGAGGTCCCATTTGTTTATTCTTTCCTTTATGTCCCTTTCTCTAGGGGACATGTCAGTGAAGATGTTGCTATGCCTACCAATGTTTTCCTCTAGGACTTTTATGGTGTTATGACTTATATTTAAGTCTTTTATCCACCTTGAATTTATTTTTGTGTATGGTGTAAGTTGGTGCTTGAATTTCATTTTTTTTTGCATGTAGCTGTCCAGAATTCCCAACACCGTTTGTTGAAGAGGCTATTTTTACTCCATTTTATGCTGCTGCTCCCTTTGTCAAAAATTAATTGCTGGTAGAGACTTGGGTCTATTTCTGGGCTCTCTATTCTGTTCCACTGGTCTATCTGTCTGTTTTTATGCCACTCCCAATATTCATAGAAGCACACTTTACAATAGCCAAGTGCTGGAAGCAACCTAAGTGCCCATCAGCAAATGAGTGGATCAAGAAACTATGGTGCATTTACACAATGAAATTCTATGCAACAGAGAGAAAGAAGGAGCTTATACCCTTTGCGACAGCATGGATGGAACTGGAGATAAGTGAAATAAGCCAGGCGGCAAGGGACAAATACCATATGATCTCACCTTTAATTGGAAAATAAGCAACAAAAGAAAAAAGCAAGCAAAATATAACCAGAGGCATTGAAATTAAGAACAATCTAACAGTAGCCAGAGGGGAGGAGATTGTGGGGAGAAGGATTTTCAGGAACTACTATAAAGGACACATGGAGAAAACTAAGTGGAAGTGTGGAAGCAAGGGAGGGAGGGAGGTTTGGATGGGGTGGGGGAGAGGGGAAGGGAAGGGAGAAAATGCAGAGAACTGTAATTGAAGAAGAATAAAGTAATTTTAAAAAATAAATAAATAAAATAGCAAGAAAGTATACGTTAGTTAAAAATAAATCTAAAAATACATTATTGTTGACTGCAAGTACAATATTGTACAGCAGATGTCTAGAGCTTATTCATCTTGCTGAACTTAAATTTTTACCTTTTGAATAGCAACTAAATTTTGTTAAGGAATGAAGGACATAGAGTATGAAGGACATAGAAACAGTGAATACTTTTATTCAGATTTTTTTTTTCATGAAGGGAAGCAGTAAAATGTGGCAGTGAAGATGGATCAGATACATGGTAAAATGTGGTGAAGTGCCTGCTCCTCTGAAGGAAAGTGGTCAGAAAGATGAAATAGAAAGTAATTAATGTTTCAGTATCTCTCAAGTGACAAATTTGAATGGGATTTGCAAATGTAATGAAGCAATTTGCCTGTAAAATAAGAGAAGCAATATTTTTTTTAGTTTACATGAGGAGAGATGGTGAGCTAAGAATGGGTATATAGAGAGATGCCTCTATGATAGGAATTTACAGTCTGGCAACTATCTTTTCTCTTTAGAGTAGAAGATGTATAATTTTGTAGGAGGAGGGTATGCTGAGAAATGAAGTAGGAGACTTGAAAAGAGTAGTAAATGCTCAGAGGGGGTTTTTAGGGGTGGTTGGTTGTTTTTTCTCGTGTTGCTCAATGGGATCTGAAGTGACAAGGACAATTTGTACACAAGAAACCAAAACATGACCACTCCAGATATTTTTTTTTTTTCTGGGCGGGGGAGAGGTGAGAAGAAAACAGTGCAGGTATGTTGAACAGAAGAACAATGGTGTAAAGTAGCTGAGAATTGTGGAAGAAAGTGGTAGAGGTAATGAAACTTGGGATCTTGGCAGTAAAGGGAAGAGAATGGAATAAGAAGGGTGTTGATCAATAGGGAAGTAGAGGAGGGCTCCCTGGAGTGTAGTTGAAGTCAAAATGAGAAGATGAGAGAGCAGTAGAGAGAGGAGGTTTTGCTTTAGAGACATTTCTAATAAATTATAAGTAATGGCACAACCTATGCTAATGAGTAGCTGTTGTGACAAGAGGAGGAAGTGGTTGGAGATACAGGAAATCAGGTAATCAAGGTCATGATGTGAAATATTAGATGTTAAAAATCACTTGGTTGAATCATTTCCTGATAGATTCACTGGGTTTCATGAGGTGCCCACTATGATTGTCAGGAATCTATAAGCTATGGTTTGAGCAAAGCCAAAGTCATATTTAACTTAGCACATAATGAATATTTTAATAAAACAAAATAAGAGTTTCAATTTAAGAACAGAATTTCTTTATCTTAGTAATGCATTTTTGATGTTAGCATATATTTTTATTTCAGTGATGCAAAAAGATATCAGGAAAGTCATGATGAAAGTACTTATACTCAGTACTCAAATAAAGAAATAAACATTACAAATACTCTTAAAGACCGTTCATTCCTCTTCTTTTCTACCAATCCACAGCTCCAGCCTACATTATTCACATTTTATTTAATTTCTCACATCAGCATTTTGTAGATTTCAGCATGTAGGTGCTGTATACACTTTGTTAAATTATATCTAAATATTTTAATGTTTTTGAACACTTGTAAATTGTTTTTAAAATTTCTATGTCCATATGTTCATCACTTGAATATACAAATGTAATTTTTTAAATATTTATCTTATATCTTTCACTCCTGCTGAGCTCACTTTGAAGTATTTTGGTAGATTTTTTTAGAATTTTCTACATAGAAAATAATATAATCTGCAAATAGAGAGTTTTGTTTCTTTTTTTTCCACCTGATTAATATGCCTTCTATGCCCTTTCCTACCATATTACACTGGCTAGAATTTCCAGAAATATGTCGAATGAGAGCGCAGACATCCTTGCCTTGTTTGCTGTCTGAGAGAAAAAGCATTTATTCTTTCACCATTATGTAGAAAGTTATACGTATTTTTTTCTGTTTACTTTCAAATGTGTAAATTACCTTCTATTTTTTCTGACAGTTTTTATTTAACTATAAATAAGTGTTGAGTTTAGTCAAATAGTTTTACATTAATTGATATTATCAGGTGACTTTTCTCCTTTAGATGTTAGTATGGTAGATTCCATTAACTTATTTTCAAATATTGAACCAGTCTTGCATCTGTATAAACTCTACATGGTCATGGACTTATAAACCTTTTTATATTGATGAATTTCACTTTCTAATACTTTGTTAATGATTTTTTTGTTTATGTTTATGAGAGGTACTGGTCTGTAGTTTTCTTTTTGGGACTCTCTCTGATTCTGATGTTAGGGTAAGCTGCCGCAAAAAAGTCGAGAAACATGCACTCTTAATTTTAAGATGAAATTGTATAGAATTGGTATTAATCTATTCACTAATATTTTACATTCTTTCTTGAAGATTTATTTTTGGGGAGTTTAAACAATTATGAATTTAATTACCTTAATAATTATTGGGTTGTTTCAATTATCTATTTCATATTAGGTGAGTCATGTAGCTTGTGATTTTTTAGAAAATAAATTAACATAGACTCTTTATCTTAGTCCACATTACATTTTTTATTTTACCATATATTTTCATTTCAGACTTATGAAAAGATACTGAGAAAGAATAATGAAAGTTCTTGAAACCATCACTTAGATGAAGAAATAAATATTATAAATATGGTAGAAGAACGTGTTTATTCCTCTTTCTTTTTTACTGTTCTCACCTGAACCCTAATTACCACTACACTGGGTGTGATGTTTATTATTTTCTCAGATGTCCAAGTAATTGATTTTTAAAAAACTAGTGTTGCTAACCAATATGGTATCCAGATTTATATAGTTTGATTTGGCTGGAATGTATTTGACAAAAACTGATATTGACATGATATTATTTTGTTTCCGCAGTTCTCCCAGTGTTTACTCAACTACCTCAGGTTACAAGCATAGAAGTTGGAAAGAATATAAACATTTCATGTCATGCTCAAGGAGAACTACAGCCTATAATTACTTGGAATAAGGTAAGATCTCAGCTGAAAGTACAGTAATATTAAAAACACTGACAGATGTATTGACCCAATGAAGCAGAGGTAATGATTCTCATATTGATTTATTGCTGCTGAGATTTTTGCTAGCAAGTAACACTTTTTACACTGAAATGAGTTTGTTTCCTGCTTCTTTTTCTTTCTTTCTTTCTTTTTTTTTTTTTTTTTTAAGTGACTGTATCTGATTTTGGCTTACGGCTTTGATAAAGTTTATCCTTTTTCATTTGCTTGGTAATAATAGCTTCATAAGCATAACTAAAATCCTCTAAGGAAAAATTGCTCTTGTCATATATAAATTAAGAGTTTTAGTGGCTAGCAAAAAACAATTTTGAGTTAATAACTCAGTGCATTAAAAGTAGGTCATTAGCTGATACAAGAAAGGAATGAAAATTTGGTACTGAAACACAGCGACATGGAAAAAGTAACTCTGTAAATCAAAACAAGTGACTGTAAATAGTAACTCTTTATATATCTCACTTCCTTTGGTTCTTTGAGCCATATTCATTCAACATAATTGCTTCTCCAGTTTTAAGTTTTTCATGAAATAAAATAATAGATCTCAGATTCCAGTACTATTACAAATAAATAAAACTATATACACCTGAATGGCATTTTTATGGTAAAATTTAACAAAATATAAAATTTTTGAAAGTTATTTTTCAAAACCACTTGGCTTATTTTTGTTGTTATTTTATAGTAACAACATTTTATAGCTTTGGTGGCTCACTTCTTTTCTGCTGTAGCTAAGGTTCAGATGCAGTTCTCTATAAAGAGTAAGGTTAATTGTCTCAAATTTACAACTTTAGGACCATGTTCTCTCAAATAGTCTAAATAATTATTTCAATTTCTTTTAAATTTACTATTATATAATTCAAATATTTTTACACCAAAACTAGAATATATGAAAAATATACATTTTGGTCCATATCTAAAAGCTTACTTTACATTGTACTAAATGTTTTCTTATACAAGATGGGACAAAAGTAGGTTAAACAGTGTGAGTACATGAAACAATATTATTGTATTATTGTTTGTTAATTATTGCATTATTTTCCATACAAACAACTGTAAACCTACTTTTGCCTAATCCTGTATAATCATATCAGCAAAATATCTCGGACTCTAATTTCTAAAAGGTAGCTTCTAGTCACAAATTGATTGAGGAATGGCTATATGCCAGACATTTTACATACATTACCAGATTTAATCTTTATAAAAATCTGCTTTAAGAGACAAGTTTGACAGGATTTGAGTTAGGATGTTTCTTCTGGAAGAAAGAAACTACCTGAAATAAGCAGATAAGGAGTTTATTGAAAAGCTATCTTCTAGCTCGAGATTTTAAACTAAAACTGTAGAACTGTATATTTAACTTGAGAGTTCTAGCAGTACGTAAGGACAAGAGAGGCAAGAGTAGCAACTTTGAAAGGAAGATGCAGCCATGGTCCATCAAAGGAAAGTGGCATGAAAGATAGGGAAAGCACAAGGTTGCCTCACACCCCTTCTATGTAGTATCTGATCCCTTTCAGTATGCCCTTCAATCTGGTAGGTTCCGCTACCTTTTTTCATTCCCTAACCTGAGTTACCAGCTAGCTACCTATTACCTTTGACTTGTCTTAGCACTGGCCAAAGACAGCTGTGAGAGTCTGAATACCTATAAAACATTTTTTTGCTCTCTCACTAAACCTCTATGGTCACAGTCTGGCCTATTGGCCATCACTAGAATAAAAGGGTTTCTTTTTTTCTTTATTTTTATTGTTAACATCATTACAGATGTCCCCATACCCCTGCACGTACACTTTGTTCACCTCCCCCTGATCTTGCCCTCCTTCCCTCTGGCCATCACCACACTGTTGTCTGTGGGTTATGTGTATTTGTTCTTTGGCTAATCCCATCACCTTCTTTCTTCCATTCTCCCCATTCCTCTCTAAAAGCTTTTTTGAAATAGTATCTCCCACCTCAGTTTCCTATAAGTTTTTTGGAGAAGGGCAGGATGAGACCATCTCCACCCCTACTCCACACCAATTACAGTCTCATAAAGCCTATTTCTTTTGCTTTTTAAATTAATAAAAAAATAATGAAAAGTATATAAATCCATATTAATTATAAATGAATACATGTTAACAGTACTTCATAGAAAGTGTAGTTATTTTTAATATTCTCAAGTTATAATTTTAATTGAGAAACACAGATGTAAAATTTTCAGCTATACAAAATTTCTGAGTATGAAGAAGAAATAGATGGGATATCAGAAATATGAAATTACTTTTATGTTTTTAGGTGGTAGATTTGTAAGTATTTTTCTCCTTTTCAAATTTTATTTTTATTGTTGTTGTCAGAATTCTTTTAAAAATGAGTGGGATATGAATAAACTACATATTCATGCTTTGGAATGATGATTTATAAATAACCATCATATTAAATAATTATAGGATTGAACAAACCCTACTTCCTGAAAACCTTTCTCTTTCTTCCTCTCAGTTAGATTTGTATACTATCTCATCTAGCACTTGACACATAATATGCTCTCAGTAGATATTCACTGGACAAATATAACTATATCAAACAAAATGTAAAGATGTTATTTTTGAAGAAACCACATTTTCTTCCAGTGGCAATTCTTTTTCACACCCTAGGCAGATGTTCAGATCACTGATGGTGGTAAATTCCATGCCAGTACTGGAGGCATGCTAATCATCTATGATGCAAGGCAAGCTGACTGAGAGGGATAAGAATGTGTGACTCAGAACTCACTGGCCTTGTTGTGGTTGACATGTTTCTCACAGTCATCAGTAAGTATTTATAGCTCCTCATACAATACCCAAATAAATGCATTTCAACAGCTTATAATTTTAAACCTGATTCATCTCACTATCCAAGTTCCCTATACATTCTTTCTAATTTAATATGTTGATATTAAATCAGAGCTATTTTATTGTTTTTAAAAATCTGAGATCTTGTTTAATAATGGGTATCAAATACCAAAACAACAATGCCAAAAGGGAACAAAAATAACAATAATTTGCAAATGTATGTCATGTTTTCCACAGAATTAAAAATTATAAAATGTAAGATTTATTCATAGCCAAATAAAGGTGGATAAATGAAATTTACCATATATTAGTCACTCTGGCCTCATATATTAAATCCTATGTTAAAGTTAAAAATCAATCAGGTTTCTAGGTAAGATTTGCCTCTATGAGGACAAATATCTTAATATTTGGAAGCATTTACATTTGGCCAAAATTGGCATTTTTTTTACATCATCAGACTATATAGCTATAGTCCTCTGCTAGTTGATTATAAATAATGACTGATTCCAAAATTTGATTTTCATAGTTTTATAAAAAATAAAGTCCTGTTTTTCAATTAATCAGTTCATAAGAGATAAAAGTCCATTTGTAGGTGGCTCAGATAGACTGAACTAAACCTTGGCTGTGGTGATTGAAATGGAGACAGGCTATTATGATTGACTGATACGTTCTCCACATGGGGAACGCATTCAGAGAAAAGCACAGCATGTCTGCACATGGGAATTAATATCAGATTTACTTTTTTGCAAACTGTTTTATGAGTTTTGCATTTTGATAATCAGAAGTGAAAAGATGAGTTCAATACAAGCATATGGAATGCTGTGCTGGGTTTTGCCTATTTTTTTTTTTTTTTTGTTTCCTTAGAAAAGGGCAGATTTCATAACTGGGTTTTGCTGATTTATTTTTCCCTTTTAGTTTTTCCAGCTTTTATGGGTCTATGAAAGATATTGATTACTTTTTTATTATAAATACAGGCTTGGTTAAAAATAAGTTTATTTAAACAAATTACGTTTTTAAAGAAGTCACCATTTTCCTGTCATATAGTATAATAACTTAATATTCTTCCACTCCCAAATTATTTTGAGATAAAAAAACTTCTGAAATTTCATTTGTTTGGTATTTTATATAAAATATATATATTCATCAATAGCACATCAAAGTTCATGTATTTATTATTATATGGTAAAAACTAATTCTCTCTAGTTCATTATTCTTTTTAAGTATATTTTTTTGATTATGTTATTACAGTTTTCCCAATTTTCCCCCCTTTACCCCTCCTCTGCCCTGCATCCCACAACCCTCCAACATTCTCCCCCTTAGTTCATATCCGTGGGTTGTACATATAAGTTCTTTGACTTCTCTGTTTCCTAAACCATTCTCAACCTCTCTTCATCTATTTTATGACTGCCAATTGTGCTTTTTATTTCCTGTACCTGTCCCCCCCATTCTTCCTCTCCCCCTCCCCACTGAAAACCCTCCATGTGATGTCCATTTCTCTGACTCTGTTCCTATTCTAGTTGTTTGTTTAGTTTTTGTTATTGTTTTTATTTTAGGTTCAGTTGTTAACAGCTGTGAGTTTGTTGTCATTTTACTGTTCATAGTTTTTGATCCTCTTCTATTTCTTAGATAAGTCCCTTTAACATTTCATATAATAAGGGCTTGGTAATGATGAACTCCTTTAACTTTACCTTATCTGGGAAGCACTTTATGTGCCCTTCCATTCTAAATGATAGCTTTGCTGAATAGAGTAATCTTGGATATAGGTCCTTGCCTTTCATGACTTTAAAATACTTCTTCCCAGCCCCTTCTTGCCTGCAAGGTTTTTTTGAGAATCTTAAGGAAATTCCTTTCTAGGTAACTGTATCCTTTCCTTGTGCTGCTTTTAAGATTCTCTCTTTATATTTAATCTTGAGTAATTTAGTGATGATGTGCCTTGGTATGTTCCTCTTTGGGTCCAATTTCTTTGGGACTCTCTGAGCTTCCTGACTTCCTGGAAGTCTATTTCCTTTGCTGGATTGGGGAAGTTTTCCTTCACTATTTGTTCAAATAAGTTTTCAACTTCTTGTTCTTGGTCTTCTCCTTCTGGCATCCCTATGATATGGATGTTAGAGCATTCACAGTTGTCCCAGAGTTTCCTAAGTTTCTCCTTATTTTTTTCAATTCTTATTTCTTCATTCTGTTCCAGTTGGATGTTTATTTCTTCCTGTTACTCCAAATCGTTGATCTGAGTCTCAGTTTCTTTCCCTTCATTGCTGGTTCCCTGTATGTTTTGCTTCATTTCACTTTGGGCAGCCTTCATTTTTTCCTTTATTTTGCAATAGAAGCTAAATCAGTTCTGTGAGCATCCTGATTACCAGGGTTTTTTTTTTAATATATATTTTATTGATTACGCTATTACAGTTGTCCCATTCCCCCTCCCCCTTATTCCCCTCTGCCCCATACCACCCCCCATTGCCCACCCTTTAGTTTTTGTCCATAGGTCATACACATAAGTTCTTTGGCTTCTACATTTCCTATACTATTCTTAACCTAACCCTGTCTGTTTTCTACCTACTATTTATGCTACTTATTCTCTGTACTTTTTCCTCTTCTCTCCCCCTCCTACTCCCCTGTTGATATCCCTCCATGCCTTATATAAATCTCTTTAACATTTCATATAATAAAGCCTGGGTGATGATGAACTCCTTGAACTTGACCTTATCTGAGAAGCACTTTATCTGCCTTTCCATTCTAAATGAGATTTAGCTAAATAGAGTATTCTTGGATGTAGGTCCTTGCCTTTCATGACTTGGTATACTTCTTTCCAGCCCCTTCTTGCTTGAAAGGTCTCTTTTGAGAAATCAGCTGACAGTCTTATGGGAATTCTTTTGTAGGTAACGGTCTTCTTTTCTCTTACTGCTTCTAAGATTCTCTCCTTATTTTTAATCTTGGGTAATGTAATTATGATGTGTCTTGGTGTGTTCCTCTTTGGATCCAACTTCTTTGGGACTCTCTGAGCTTCCTGGACTTCCTGGAAGTCTATTTCCTTTGCCAGATTGGGGAAGTTCTCCTTCATTATTTGTTCAAATAAGTTTTCAATCCCTTGGTCTTCCTCTTCTCCTTCCAGCACCCCTATGACTTGGATGTTTGGACATTTAAAGATGTCCTGGAGGTTCCTAAGCCTCTCCTCATTTTCCTGAATTCTTGTTTCTTCATTCTTTTTTGGTTGAATGATTTTTCTTCCTTCTGGTCCACTCTGTTGATTTGAGTCCCATTTTCCTTCTCATCCCTATTGGTTCCCTGCACATTTCCCCTAATTTCTTTTAGTATATCCTTCATTTGTTCATCTACTTGTGACCAAATTTCAATCAATCCTGTGAGCTTCCTGATTACCGGTGTTTTGAACTGTGCATCTGATAGATTGGCTATCTCTTCATCACTTAGTTGTATTTTTTCTGGAGCTTTGATCTGTTCTTTCATTTGGGCCATTTTTTTTTTTTCTCGGCTTTCCTGTTACTTTAAGGGGCGGAGTCTTAGGTCTTCACCAGGGTGGGGAAACCCATGTGATTGTATTGTGAAGCTGCCTGTGGGACAATGGCGCTTGCTCTACTCTCCACACTTCACCCGCTACCCACAAGCAAGTTGGGTCCTTCTGTGCTGGCTCCGGGTGGGTGGGCGGGCTTGCATAGTTCCAAGTCCCTGTGGGTCTCTCCAATGAACTCTCCTGTGAGGCTGGGAGTTCCTTCCGCCGCCACCTCAACCTCCACAGGTGTTTTCAATTGGTGTTTGAGGCTTATTTTCCTGCGATGGTGGGTTGAATGTTCTGCTCCGCTCCCCAGCTTTTTCTCCCAGTTTATCTGCATGCGAATGAGGGACCGCCCAGTCCACCAGTGTCGCATCACTGGGTCCAGGTTGTCCAGCCACAGGTTTTGCTGAGTGTGCTGGCCATGTTTTGGCCAGGCACGCCCACCACAGGCCTCTCCCAGCAGCTGCAGCATTGCAGGTACCACTCCACAAACCCCTGTCTCACTGAGTGCTCTCTTCCCAGCTCTACCCCTCTTACCAGTCTGGATGAATGTGAGTTCTTTAACTTCTTGGTTGTCAGACTTCCACTCAGTTTGATTTTCTGTCAGTTCTGGCTGTTTTTGTTTTTTTTAATTGTTGTTTTTCCTCTTTTGGTTGTGTGAGGAGGCACAGTGTGTCTACCTATGCCTCCATCCTGGCCGGAAGTAATGATTATCAGGGTTTTGAACTCTGCATTAGATAGGTTAGCTATCTCCTCATCACTTAGCTTGTTTTCTGGAGCTTTTATCTGTTCTTTCATTTGTGCTATGTCTCTTTGTCTCAGCACACCTGTTTTGCTGAAATGGGCAGGGCCTTAGGTATTCACCCTTTCAAGGCAACTCTCTTTGCTGCATTGTGGCACTATCTTTGGGGGAAGGGTCAGAGAGGGAACAATGCCACTCGTTTGCTCTGCTCTAGCCCCACTTTCCAACCAACTCTCTCCTGTTAGACTAATAGTTTCTCCCCCGATGGCAACCCCCCGCAGTAGTTTACAACTAGCTTTGAGTCTTTAGTTTCCCATTCAGGCAGCCCTGCCTTGTCTGTGCAGTCTTCTGCCTTGCCCTGAGTCCTCTCCACTTGGCTGCTCACCTCCACCCCTCCTACCAGTCTGGGTTAATGTTTCTTTAACTCCTTGGTAGTTGAAGTTCCATGAAGTTTGATATTCTTGTACCTCTGGTTGTTTATTGTTTTTAGATTGGTTGTTACCCTTTTGGTTGTATGAGGAAACGGAGCATTTCTACCTACACCTCCATCTTGGCGGGAAGTCTCTGTAGTGTATTATTCTTAAAGTTATAACAATGTAGCTAGTAACCAGCAACTATTTATTGTAGTAGGAATAGAGCTTTTTTATTAAATATAATTCCTAATTATTGTATAACTAAATCTTAGTCTTACTGAACTAATCTTTACAGTTTCCAGTTTTTCCTGATTTGATATCATGAGACCTTTTTTTTGTAAATTTATGGAACTCTCTTTCTTCTGTTCATGAACCTTATGGAAAAATATCCCAAAGGCATTTGGAAAAAGTTATTTCACAATTTAAACAAACATAATTGTTATAGAGGTGCTAGAAATCTTTACCACTAAACAAATAAAACTTCTCTGCCTCTTGTTCTCTCCCTGTCTCTGTCTCTCTGTTTTGCTCTACCACATGCACTATAATCACAGTGGTCAAAATTTTAGAACCTTTGATAAAATTTCATTGTGTTTGACTGAAATTTAACCACCCACCTTATATGTATACATTAAATAAAATAAAACATTCTGATAAAATGTATTAACTACTCTAGCAGATTTTAAAACATTGATATATAGCACTTATTAATATTTAGCTCTACTATCTATAATAGAAAACAGAAAATTAGGCTTCAGGGATAAAATGATACAAAAAGAAACTATTCAATCAAGAAAATCTATGGGTTGGCCAAAAATTCCATTTATATTTTTCTAAATGTAAAATTTTAACAAGAATTTTAGAGCACAAACATGCACATTCTGTTTTAATTACCTAAAAATAAATCTAAATAATGTTCTTTTCTCTGAAATTTTGAGTTGGATATCTAATTGTCTGTTGTACATTACATTTAGTTGACCCATAGTCCTAGTTTCAAGTGTTAAAAACTGAAATTGAGTGTATTCTAAACTGAACTCTTCATTTTTCTCTCAAGGTCTTGTATCTTCCTAACAGACCTTTAATATAATTTATATTAATATATGCAGGAAGCATGAGCACCTCCTGATTTTTTTTGCCTTTCTTCCTTTACCCCCACTATGATGTATCACAAGTTTTTCCATCCATATAGTACTTATTGCCCACTTCTCTTTGCCATATGTTTATCCTATCCATAGTTTATCTTTTTGTCAAGCAAGTTTTTACAATAGCTTTTTAAGTGATCTACCTATAACATTCTTTACTTTGACTGTATCTTAATCCAATAAATCATCATTGAACTAAAATTAATGAGAATTAAGGTTGTATTACTTGACTATAACTTTGAGAGACCTTTTCTATTATGTTAATAACTTGTATTAAACTCATACTAATATTACTCATAAAAATCATTAATATTTTTGAGCAATTACCATTTATCATAGACCACACCCAAAAGTTCTGTGACTTTAGAAGTTTCTTAAAGCCTTCTTGCACATTGGGGATGGGAACTCACACTAATCAACAGGACTGAGAATCATGGAGACACATGTCAGACATGTAGGCTTGATCTACTTCCTGTAACCTAGCAACATTGGTGGAGGTCTAGTAACTACATGCCATCTGCAAACCTGGATGCATATAGACTTTGAATGAAAGATCATTATCAACCTGAAAACCAGCAAGATGACAAACCAAGGAACCAAACTAGGCCCACCAGTCTGTGACTTCATTTACTATGTGTTCCAAGTGCTATGCATCAATGAACTTATTTAATCCTTATGAATTCTAGTTATTTTTCAAAATTCTGAATGAATAATTTACTGATTATTTGATATTTTAATCTAGATATACTCAGATATCACTGTCTAGACAAAATATGTCTTTCAAAAACCATTGTAGTTGTCGCATAAATGAACTATGAAGTATTGAAAATGTCTAATGAATTATATTTACTCAAATATATCAATGAAATGAAATCAATAACTGAATCATGTAAATGCTGTTTTACTATATTTGTTAATTTATTCTAAACATGGAAGAAATTATTTTACATAATAATTAATAGATATGTGACAATTGTTTGCCTTGCCAAACTTTAATAATACAGTAAATGGTGAAATACTTATATTACAGCAACATATACCTAATACACATATACATATATTTTTAAATATTTTTTTAGATTTTTATTTATTTATTTTTAGACAGAGAAGAAGGTAAGGAGATAGAGAAGGAGAGAAACATCAATGTGTGTTTGTCTCTCACGTGTCCCCTACTGGAGACCTGGCCTGCAACCCAGGCATGTGCCCTGACTGGGAATCGAACCAGCGACCCTTTGGTTCCAGGCCCACGCTCAATCCACTGAGCTACACCAGTCAGGGCCATATACATATACTTATACAGTTTAACCATGTTGAACACTTTTTCCTTATATTTGTGCATAAAATTTATAATGACAACATAGGTCTATCCTAATATAAGCCACATATTTTTTAAAATTTTAACATTAAATTTCAAGATTAGTAAGTAATATTTCCAGATTTTTGGTTTAGTAGTATTTATAGTGTTTAGAATGGACATTGACAACAATGGGATAATTGCTGGGGGGAGAGGATTATAAGATGACTAAATGGTAATGGGAAAACAAATACAATAATGATTAAGCAAAAAAATAAATAAAAAACAAATAAAATAAAAGGCATATCTCAAACATCAAAATTAAAAATAAAATATTTGCTGGTGTGTTTTGCTTTTCCTGTCTCTAAAAAAAAATGTCACCTGCAAGGCAATGAAACATTTACATATTTAATGATGAAAATTATAAGTAATGCAGAATTGTTGCAGTTGAAAGAAAATTATATCACAAATGTAGTCATTAATGTCAATTTATATGCTGTGAAAGTATCTGGTTTCTTAGAACAGCCATAAGCATCAGAAGAATTCAATGTCATTCTTTTTAGGAAACAATTTAATGTGATTAATTCTATTTAGTTGTCATAGTTATATTATCTGCCTAGTTTTCTCTAAGGGGCTGGGGAGGGAGAGATAAGGAAAACTCACCCTGGCTGGTATGGCTTAGTGGATTGAGCACTGGCCTAAAAACTGAAAGGTTGCTGGTTCGATTCCCAGTCAGCACAGACTGGGTTGCAGGCCAGATCTCCTGTTGGGGGCATCCAAGAGGCAACCAGTCAATGTTTCTCTCCCTCTCAAAAAAAAAAAAAATAATAATAATAATATCTTTAAAAAAGAATGCTCAAAAGGCCCGTCAGCAATTGTGGAAGATACTAAGTTTTTATGGAGTTGTAGGTGTTTTATGGTGCAAGTGACAGCAGGATCACAACAGTTTCATTATAGTGTCCCTCCTGTAGGTTCGGTCCAGTCACTATTCGGCCGGTCCTGTAGGTTCGGTATCTATGGTAGAGTCTCATGGATACATGGGTAGGATTTGAAAGGACATGTTCACCAGACAACGTGAAACGTGTTTATTCTTAACCCTACTGAGGCTTCTTATACTTTTTGTTAACCCTAAGACTTAAAAAAAATGATCTAGTCATTTATTCACCTCTGTAAAATTTTCCTTAAAAAGATAAAGAATATGCTAGATTTTTCTAATCATTCTCTTTCCTGTCATTAATTGAAGTAGATTTTGAGACAAATAAAATATTAATAGTGTTGTTTGATTCTAATGTGCTCCCCAAAACTGAATTTTTTTTGCATAATAGAGTGTTGTTCTGAAGAAATGTATGGAAGTCTTTTTGCAATTTGTATCAAACCATATAAAAGAATACTAAATCCAAATGAATAATGAAAAGGTTATTTTATATTACCATAGAATTATGAAAATTAAAAATTCATTATTAAAATAATAGAAAAGTGAGAGAATGTTATAGACAATATTTTCTATGTGAACATATTACATATTTAATATACTTTTATGGTTCTGTGAATAATTTATATTCTTTATATTTTTTATTTATATACTTTAGAATTTAATTGTATGAAGTTATATTTACATATTATGCTAACTTTCATGTTACATTCTCCTTTTCACATCCACACACTTATTAGTATGTAATGAATACTTGAGAAGTCAAGTTGAAGGATATGACATAACAATACAGTATCAATTGATAATTATGTATGCACATAGATTACCTATTGATGTATAACAAATAGTTATTGAAGGGCACCTCATAGTTGCATTAACATGTAGCTTTCAAACAACTCTGCTTCTCTTTATTTATTTGATAATTACACTTGACAATTACTTCAGGCCTGAACTACATGCTGGGAAAGTCTTAGTATTTCTATTTAATGAATGAGTCAAAAGATGAAAAACAGTCATCAAATTCCTTATGCTTCTAAATTTTATACAACTATAGTAGCAAAACTATTTTATAAATAGAATAAAAGCAAAATTATTAAAATTAAAATTCATATTAACATGTTAAATGATGCTTTTCTGAAATTTAACTATCAGTTTCTAATTTCTGTCTGCCACAATGAACAATCTTTTGGATTTTGGCATCTCAACACTATATTGTGTGATAAATCAATCCTATCATAAACTTTTCTTACTTCCAAATCCAAGCAGACTTTTGATAAATACATTGCATACAAATGCAGTGGTCCAATGACAATAATTGTCATGAATAAGAGCACATGATTCATGCCAGTTTCTATACCTGAGGTTGACATGTGAAGTAGTTAAAGGGAAAACAATACAGAAAAAGTGTAATATCTTGATTGATCTTTAACCTACATGTTAGCACAGATTGATCTCAGTTTCCTGATTTCTAAGTAAAAGTTAACAAATTAAGTATGTTCATTCTTACTGACTTTTTGCATATAACAAGAAAGTTCATGTAACTATATTGAGAATATTTAGTTTTCTCATAATTATTATAATTATATTGATTGCTAAATTGGTTAATTCATTTCCTTGTGTATTCATACCCAACTTCCATCATGCTCATTCTGTATGTAACACCAATAATCCATTTAACTAGTTATATTTTCATTAAATCACTTCATGGTAATCTCTTTTAGTTTTCTAATGTGTACATTACGTATTCTTTCAAGTTTCCATCCATAGGTACATCCAGCTAATTCTAACTGCTGCATAATATTCCATATTGTGCATCCACCATATTTTTCTTTCCCATACACTTCCATTGCTGCATAATTTTCTTCAATTCTTTTCAGAAAAAGTTATGGTACCATTCTCATTTATACCCCTTAGAGAAATGTATGAGAATTTATTTGCATGTATGTATGGGAATGAGATTTCTGGGTAAGAAGTTGTACACAGGTAATTCATTGATATTTAAATTTTATTTCTCATATACTTAATTAACTTCTAGGGTTTATATATATGTGTGTGTGTATGTATAAAATGCATTACAATGTGTGTGTGTGTATATATATATATCGATATATATACCTATATATATCAATGTGTATATATATAAAAAATGCATTACAAGAATCTATTGTATGAAATAGAATATTAAATCTCAGTCCGATTTAGAAATTGAATATATTAATACCCAGCATGTTGTTCGTATATGACTTTTTACCTTTTTTATTCATGTCCTTCCTTAAATGATAATTGTTAATTTTATATAATCAAATAAATCAGTTTATCTTTGTTCTTTCAGTTATCATTAGCTAATATATGGTCGATCCATGTGTTTTTTGGACTATAAAAGGTAACACTGAGGCCCGGCTGGTGTGGCTCAGTGGATTGAGCTCAGGCTGGGAACCAGAGGGTCCTGGTTCGATTCCCAGTCGGGGCACATGCCTGGGTTGCAGGCCAGGTCCCCAGTGAGGGCCATGTGAGAGGCAACCATACATTGCTCTTTCTCCCATCCCTTCTCCTCTCTCTAAAAATAAATAAATAAAATCTTAAAAAAAAAGGTAACACTGAATTCACATTGTAGCCTCCAACTCTTAACTAACTGTACATAATCCAGTTTACTAAGAATGTCTTTCAGCAGAGTCTTCGTTTTTACTTTTTTCTTACAGTCATCATACTACTAGTACTTATTTTCTTGGAATTTTTGTGTTAATGGTCTTTTTAGAACAATAAAAAATGCGTGTGTATATATTGTCATAAAAGAAAGAAATTTTCTTAAAATGAATAGATGTGAAATACTATTTAGACCTACCTATTATAAAATATAAAACATAAGTATATTCACTCACATATATACATACATACTATTTTAATAAAATATTTTATTATATAACACCATCTGTAATGTATCATAATTTATAATTAATATATGTAAAATACTTTTCTGTTTTTTGTTTTTCATGTCTTTTATTTTTCTTCAGTGATATTATTTTCCAACTCAATTTTTGAAGCTATACTTATTCTTGTTTCAATATTTAATGTGCTAAAAAATATTGTTTTGTCATATAAATTTATTGTACTATTAAACCTTAAAAATGAACTAAATAATATGAATATGCTTTATTATTTCCTTATATGAATTTAAAATATTTATTTATGATAATTTTATTTAGGATTTTATTTAAGGATAAGCATCTTTTAATGTTAACTCTTTTTTGCTGCCAAATATATTTTTTATTGTTCTTCGAGCACAGTTGTCTCCACTTTCCCCCCCACCCCCCTCATGCACCCCATCCACCCACACCTCCCACCCTCAATTCTACCCCCTTTAGCTTTGTCCATGGGTCCTTTATACATGTTCCTTGATGACCCTTCCCCTTCTTTAAGGCTAAACTTTTTAAATCATCAGCTGGAGAAGATTTAATATGTTGGAGATTATCAATTCTACTTAAATGAAAACCTTCTTTTGTTTATAATATTCAACTTGACATAATTCTCACACATTAGAAAACTATGGAATTAGCATGAAATATTTTTCACTGAAATTTTATTGAGAGTTCAATTCTTGCTTTAAAAAATCTCCATAGGGATATGATAATATTTAATTTTGTTTTAATGTTTAACATTAAAGCAAGATGGCTGAAGAGATAGGCATTTTTACCTTCCTCAAGATGACAAATTGCTAACACGCTTGAATCCCATTTGAATCAGTGTTGTAAAAATGGAAATATTTCACATAGTTTTACTAGATTTTAGAATGCTCTAATTCCCTAAATAGTGTTGTAATCATTGGTAGATGCTTTGCTTCGGGATAATTAGCCACTTCTATGCAATGAAGAGTATCAAGGGCACACTGTATAACATTTTTTTTGTCTTAGAAGTTTTTGTAATGCCATTTATATCACATCATTCTTATCTTCAAAATCTGTTTGATGTTTTAATCATTGAAATGATTTTCAAAGCAATACAGAGTAGACAAGAGGAGATGACTACTGAATTATCCATTCTTGGTGCTGTACTGGGCATTGATGTTGCAATTAAATCCACATGAAGACATTTGTTTTCAAAAAGATAATGTATTTTATTTTGATTAGAAATTGTTTTCACTTCAGTTCTACTTAGTTTTTATAATCTCCATAATTCACAAGAGGGATAGTACATAAGACAGCCAAAGTGTCTTTTTTTCAGTCTGTGTACATGCACCCCTCTCTGAACCACTCATCATTGCCAGTTCAGCCTCAAAGAGAAGGGAACTTATTGATGTAGAATCCAAATGGCATTAATTTCTGTCACGGGTTCACTCTGTATAGCCCACAGCGGATATCAGGCATTAGACGCTGTTATGCTAGCATTCACCAGTGTTGGACACAGTAATCCTGCCAATCCATGAACTGAGAGTGAGTGCCAAGTTGAACACACCTGGTCACAAACTTCACTTCTGGTTACCCAGAGGTGAAAATTTTGCTTAGGATATGTAGTACTTAGGTTTATTAAAATTTGAATCAGCATCTTTAGACTAGTGATGACTTCCAGTTGTATAAACTTCCCAACTGTCCTGATGGAGTCACCTTGGGATGTTTTGCAACACCTGAATGGTTTAAAGAAAACATGTTTGCTGTTTTCATAGTCATCAAATAAAGTATATACCCAGTCTTCACAGTTGTTGGTCAAAAAGGAACATCTTAAAATGACATAAGCAAGTATTGCCCTGAACCCTGTTTACCCACAAATAAAATGGCATTGTGGTTATAGATTCCTGTTCTAGAGCTTATTTCTTTTTTAAAGATTTTATTTATTTAATTTTAGAGAGAGGGAAAAGGAGGTAGAAAGAGAAGGAAAGAAACATCAATTGGTTGCCTCTCACACCCACCCCAGCGAGGGACCAGGCCTGCAACCCAGGCACGTGCCGTGACCAGGAATCCAACCAGTGACCTTTCCCTTTGTTGACTGATGCCCAACCTACTGAGCCACACCCATCAGGGACATACAGCTTATTTCTACTGTTATTGTAATGCCTCATTTTATCACTATCTAGGTGACCTTGGGCAGGTGACTAAACATCTTTGTACCTCAGACATCTTGCCTGTATAATTGAGATCATGATAGGATATACTTGCTAGAAAGATTAAGTTAATACAGATAAAGTATTTCAAACATGCCTGGAATATATAAAGGCCTTAATTAAAGTAGGATATTAATATCATTACCATTATTCTATTATCTAAAGTTATTATGATTCCAGACATAGATGACTAGATATGCCTCAGTTGACCAAAAGTAGTTTCACATTTTCAGTGACTTTAATATTTTTTAACTTCATTCGGTTCTCCAAATGTGTATAAACCAATATTGTGTGCTGGTCAGTGGACTTAGTCCTTACGATACAAAGATGAGCAAAGTATCATCTCATGCTTAACACAGTCTCTCTTTAGTAGAGAAGACAACGTGTCAGCAATCTAAGTACACCTTGTGCATGTAGTAGATGAATATAATGAAATAGAAGCAACAAAAGATGCTAGCTTCTCAGAGCTATCAGGAAAACTTTACAGGGAGAGTAATGCCTGAGCAGGAATATAAAGATAAGGGGGGATTTCCAGGCAGTTACATGTAGGAAGAGAGAAGACAGAAAGTGCCAAAACCTACACATGGAGAGGTGTACATTGTTTAAGAGCCTACACTGAGCCCCCAGGACTCATGCAAGGACCCTTTAAGTTTACAACCCCCACCATAGATGTGGCTTTTTATAGAAGACTATTATTTCAATCATTAATTCACTTATTAACAAATCATGAAAAGAACTCACAGCTCCCCTTATATTCTGGTGTTGGAGTTTAATTCTTCTCAAACATTTGGAAAATATAGTATTCTTAAGTGCATGGCAGATTTAAGATTCATGGATTCTATAATCCTGCCTTGCAAACAGTAGTATGAGAGATTCATGGACTGTGCAGCCTTGCCTTGCAAACAGTAATATCTTTTGTCATTTACAGAAAACCTCACACTTCCAAAGATCTGCTGGCTCAATTCTGCTATCTTCATGATCCATTTATTGTAGAGATAGGAAGAGTAGAGGAGATTTTTGAGCACATTCCAACTGGTTCAGGAACATGTGAAGCAGGGGCTCACTGTTGATTTGGAGGCCAGAGGCCAGCCTCTGGAAGCATTCTGTTGTACTGCCTATAGCAACACTGACTACCCTCAGCTTTTAATCTCCAAAGCATCATGTCATTTAAAAATTAATTTATTCAGTAGTTTTATCAAATGAATGCCCATGTTTCTCATAGGAAGTGTAATTCAAAAGTAAGGATGATATATACACACACACACACACACACACACACACACACACACACACACACACACATACACACATATATATACACACACACACATATATATCATTATACATATACACATATATATTTAAAGTTGTTAAATTTTGCCCATTATATGCATCGAGTCAATGTAGCGGCTCATTTTCTATAATCTTACTTTTGGAATCCAAAAACTATTAGTATTTCTTACAGAATACTGTTTATCACTAGGATAACGTTTCTCTACTTATCATTGCAATCACCCAAGTCACTCAGTGAATCCACCTGACTCCATTCACCACCTATAACATATGCCTCCCTTCTCCACTTGTCTGTATCTCTCCTTTTTCTTTGTTATTCTGAAGTTTTCATGTTTCTCTTCCTGACTCCAGACATCTATTTAATATATGTCGAATAAAAGTGTTATAGAAAGCTTTCAGATTTTCTATGCCTTTCTCTTTAAAATGAGTAAACAAATGGGATCCCTTGCTATGCACTATTTGTACTGTGATTGCAAAAGCAAAGTCTATAGATTTACCTTTGTTTACTCCTTCAGAAAATAAACTGAGATGTTATGTAGAAGGCAAGTTGTGTGCTTGGCTCACCCCTTAGGTGTTCTAAACAATTATACTCCAAAGTACATTTGACAGCCCCTACTGGTCAATTATGTCTTGGGTTTTCAAAGCTTCCGTAATTAAAATATTCAAGTGAAATTTCCCTAGTGTGTCCATATCAGCACTTTAATTAAACCTCCATATATTGAATATTGAATCATACCATGTATGAGTGAATCGTGGTCAGAGTTACAGAAAACCCAGTTCTCATTCCTCAGCTCTGGGTGAGGATTAGGCCCATGGTCTTTCTGGATGTCTTTGAGTTCCAATGTTCAGGAATAACTTACCCTTAATCCATAACTAGAAAATTTGAAGTGATCAGTAGCTACAGATATACTGCTTGGCTAAAATAGGCATCTGAGGTTCATGATGGTCATTGCCAAACTGAATATCTTCTCATCTAAACTATTCAAACTTTAATATTTTTCCCCACCTTATTTTCCATTATTTTTAAAGTTAAAGACCCTTTTCACTCCAGGAGCAACTTAGCTTTAAAAGTGAATTTGGTATCCATGTTTTTGTATAAAGGAAAATTATTGTTTCTATTCAAGATTAAGATATCCCAGGGTCCAGCCAGGAACAGATTTATACAGATGAAAGACAATGCTCATACCATTAGCCACTTCCTGGTGATTAAATAGGGATAATAACTCTTACCAAGCAGGATTTAGTGAATAATTCTTTGCAGATTTTGGATTATGCTGCAATTTTAAGCTCTTGAAAGAATGGCTTCAAGCCACCTCTGGGTTTGTTTCACATTCCCTGGGGAATGACAGGTAGCTATTCCCCTCATATCAAGTATCATTAGGTTAATATTCACACGATCCACACTGGCACACCTTAGACTGTATCTTCTAGAATACTTGAAAGAAAAAGTTCTGAAATGGAAAAAAAAAGATTCACAGTTCTGTGATGAGGACTAACAAATCCTTACTGAGATTACATTGGTAAAGTCACAGAACTAAGGTTTAGACAGGACTGGGTACATGTTTCTTCATCCTTTTAGTTCACTCTAGCTGGTAGTAATTGCTCATAAAATAGACACCACCAAGCAATTCCCCTATCTTTTGAAAACTGTTATATAACTATGATTCCCCTTTTTTCCCTAATAATTTTACTTTCCATTTTGCCCTACTGAAATGTTGTTGGACACAAAGATTTCTTCTGACTCAGAGTGACCCGTTCCCCGCTGCCCTAGAGTTAGAGGGTCTCCCCTCTTCCTTCAAGGTCATCTCCCTTCATTGCTTTTACTGCTGTGCATTTCAGAATATTGCTGCAATGACTTGGTGTCCCCCATGCTACCTCTGACTCATTCCAATTTATCTGAATGCACAGCCCACAGGCCCAGCTGCTCTGACATGTGGTTCTATCAGAAGAACCGAGCCCAGGATTGAATGTGCAATGATCTACAGTGCCCCACCAGGGCCTGGTCTGTCCTCCTTTGAGCACATTCTGAAACCTGCCTATGGGAATGGCTTCAACTTGCCTTGTGGGGTTGGCCACCATGCAATGCCCAGTGTGTATTCTCTTCCCTTGACCAGGCTGGTCTCCACAGAGTTGGGGGCCACAGCAACTGTCACCACCGACGACACATACACACATATACTTATGCAATGGGGCCAGTTTTTAGACTACAGTTTGAACCAATGGTGTCTGGTTGAACATATCTTGCTTTTCTGATGGGCAACTATGCAGCTCTGCATGTACTAATGACACTCCTTGTTTTCCAAATGTCATTCCTAACATTGACCCTCAGAGAACCCATGCACCATATATGTTTTTTGTATGCTCCAGCTTTGTGTGTGGTGGTGGAATGACCTCCTTGGTGATGAACTTGTGTGCCTGAGAACAGATTAACTAGCTCATGGCATGTATCGATGTTTCCAATGTTATAGGAGCTCAGAGTGAGAATCTCAAGTACTCAGAGAAACAAGAGCCTTGGAGACTCTTTCAGAGAAACACTTTCAGAGGAGCCATGGGAACTCCTGAGCATGGGCTTACCTTGGGCTTCCTTGGAAAAGCACTTACTGTCTTTTTCTACAGGCCTACCCACCGAGTGCACAAGACATGAACAGGACAGCCAGAACCTGTTTCCTGGCTTGTGGGAGTGTGTCTGTTAAAGCCGCAGCAAACTGCGAGCTCCAGGCACATGGCCACTATATGAACCCATTTGTTGATCTTGGGTCACTAGGAAACAGGTTACTAAGGAAATGGGGCAGGAATACATGGGTCACCAAGAAAACATGGGTCACTAAGAAAACAGGTCACTAAGGAAATGGGGCAAGAAAACTGTCAAACACCACTTGATTAAAGAGATATTATGTAAAGGAGTTATATGATTTTAATCAATAAATAACCAGCGGCTCTAGTGATTCAGGGCTCCAGTGATTCGGGGCTTCTGGCCATTCACCTGCCTTCTAGTGTGGTGTCTTATTTTCTCTCCACAGATGGTGCCCTGTATAAGGACCTGGGACTAACAGCGCAAGGAGTTTGCAGCTGAGAGAAAGGAATTTACTGTCAGGGGTAAGCTGGGGAACTGAAAGTAGGACGGGCGATTGTCACTTTCGTAGAACCTCTGATAAAAGCATGGGGAATTCCATGACTAAGGAACAAATCTTTTACACTCTCATCTGTCAGCTCTTAAAAACTACTGGATGTGATGTAAAAGATAAGCATTTAGCAGCTCTTATGGAGCAGGTTAAGTATCACTGCCCAGGGTTTCCGGATAAAGGAAGCTTGGATATTGAAGTATGAAACCATGTAGGTCAGTGTCTACGCCAGAAACAGGAAAGAGGTGGTACTGTTGGTGGCTCCATTCTAGGAACCTGGGTTTACGTAGCTACTGCCCTATGCCCTTTGCAACCTGCTAACCCTGGGCATATTGCCTGTCCTACTCCCACCCAGGAAATGTTAAAAAGGCCTTTAGGAGCCATAGGGGGAGATGATACAGAGGATGAGGAGGAAGGTGAGGAGGGGCCTGAGAAACCCCAAGATC
Source organism: Micronycteris hirsuta (assembly GCA_004026765.1). Lineage (NCBI taxonomy): Eukaryota > Metazoa > Chordata > Mammalia > Chiroptera > Phyllostomidae > Micronycteris > Micronycteris hirsuta. Next base: position 88,707 of record PVJI01001938.1, read on the forward strand.
CTACAGCTCCCCGTGACCTTGGGAATTTGGGACCTGGAGATGAGGTAGTTCCTCCTGGATGGCATCGGGAGGATGGAATTTTTCCAGTTAATTTACAAAAGTCAATACCCCTGACGTAGTTCAAAGTATTGGACACATTAACCAACCATTACAAAGTGCTGAATGTCTCCCTTGTTCTGGGGCCAGTTCCACAGACCACTTACTTCAAACCACTGATTCTTCCCATACCGTTTAATTTGTGGGGGAGAGATTTGCAGTCCCAAAGGGGAGTTAAATTATAAGTAAAAGAAAATTCATCTTAATGGCCACTGTTGAGATTCCTCCCCTACCCCTAACTTGGAAAACAGAAGAGCCAGTATGGATTGAACAGTGGCCTATTAAAGGGGAGAAGTTAGCTCAGATTAAGAAATTAGTAGCAGAACAACTGCAAGCTGGACATATACAGCCTACAATTAGTCCTTGGAACACTCCTATTTTCACTATACCCAAAAAATCAGGAAAATAGAGGCTCTTACACGATTTAAGAGCCATCAATAATGTTATGGAATCCATGGGGCCCTTACAGTCTGGTACCCCCTTACCCTCCTTAGTCCCTCAAGAATGGCAGCTAATCATAATAGATTTAAAAGATCACTTTTTCACTATCTCTTTGTGTGATCAAGACAGGGCAAAATTTGCTTTCTCTATATCCATCTTAAACAACCAGAAGCCAGTTCAGAGATATCAATAGATGGTTTTACCACAAGGAATGAAAAATAGTCCTACTATTTGTCAACACTTTGTACATCAGGCATTATTACCAATTAGAACTAAGTATCCAAAGGCATTAATTTTCCATTATATGGATGATATTGCTATAGCCCATCCAGACAGGGTTATTCTTGTCCATATTTTTAAAAGTGTTCAAAGGAGATTTGAAGAAGTAGGCCTTAAAATTGCCCCTGAAAAGATACAAAAACAATCACCCATTCAATATCTTGGATACTTAACTTCAGAAAGAACAGTAAGACCACAAAAATTTAAAATTCGGACAGTGGAATTGAAAACTCTAAATGATTTTCAGAAATTACTCAGAAATACCAATTGGCTTCAATGTAGTCTAAGAATCCCAAATCATCAGTTATCCACTCTAGTTAATATTCTTAAGGGAGATAACGCCTTAGACTCCCCTCAGGAGTTGTCTGAAGAGGCAAAAAAGGAACTAGATTTAGTAGAAGAAAAAACAGCAGTACAATTTCTCTCTAGGGTGAATCTCTCAAAACTATTAGAATTATTTATCTTGGCTACTAAAGATTCCCCTACTGCCATTATTGGGCAATATGATTCAAAATTAAGATGTTTAGAATAGTTATATTTACCTCATATACCTAAAAGAAGTATTCCTCCATATTTAGAACTAATTGCTGAAATAATTACAAAAAGTAGATTGAGATGTGTACAACTAACAGGGTACGATCCAATGATCACCTGGATTCCTATTCCCTTATAAGATTTTGAAACATTTATAATTACTAGTATCAAGGGAAAAATTGAAATTGAAGACTACTGTGGGCAAATAAAATTTGGCCTTCCAAATGATAAGCTAATTCAGACTATTCAGCAAATCACGTTTGATAAGAAGGAAACTATTACCCATATCTCTATCCTGGATGCCTTAAATGTATTTACTGATGGATCAGGAAAGTCGGGGACAGCAGGAATAGCTTGGCAAGAGAAGGGTCAATAGAAATATTTTAAGAAATCTGGTTATTCCAGTACTCAGAGGGCTGAGATTGCTGCTTTGATTGTTGCCCTTCAACATTTTCCTCAGAATCCGATTAATATTATTTGTGATTCTATGTATATAGTACAAGTATGTCAAAAAACAAAAAATGTGATTATTCATGTTAGAGATATAGAATTAGGAAAATTATTTCTTCAATTACAACAATTATTAAGGTCAAGAACACATCCTGTTTTCATCACTCACATCAGGTCTCATACCGATTTGCCCGGCCCATTAACTCTGGGTAACCGACAAGTTGATACTCATATAATGAACTTAACTTTAGAAGCAGCAAAAAATTCTCATACATTGTTTCATCAAAACTACAAAAGTTTAGTTAAACAATTCAATATTACACAACAACAAGCTAAAGAATTAATAAAAGCCTGTAGTGATTGCCAAGCAGTTCAACAAGGAGGAAACAATGAATTAATCCCCGAGGGTTACGTGCTAACTAACTACAGCAAACAGATATTACACATTTTCCAGAATTTGGACAAGATCAATTTATACATGTCACCATTGACACTTATTCTCATATAATACATACAACTTGTCATAGAGGAGAAAGATCTAAAGATATTATTAGTCATCTTTTAAGCTCTAATACAGCCTTAGGAAAACCCCAGGCCATAAAAACAGACAACGGCCCTGGATCCACATCCCAGAAGATACAAATCTTTTTTCAAACATGGAAAATTCATCATACTACAGGAATCCCTTATAATCCCACTGGGCAAGCAATTATTGAATGAGCCCATTGACTATTAAAATACACTCTAATAAAACAAAAAAGGCCAAAGATGGCGGCGGAATAGGAGGGAGTGGAGTCCGCTTCCTCCTGCCCACTGGTGAGACATCTGGCCAATTTTCTGAGGAGCAGAGCGATCACCCAGCTGTATTCCAGCGTGTGGGAAGATTGGCAACCAAGATTACACACAATTGAAAGATCAGACGGTAGGGAGTCTGTTTCAGAGCGAAGGGGTCCCTCGGGACTTGCGGGGAGCCAGGAGGTCTGCGGATCCAGTTGCAGCAGCTTCCCGGTCTGTTGCAGGATCCGTGGGAGGGAGCTGGATTGGGGTGTGAGAGTAGCCAAAACAGGCAAGCCACGTCTGTTAGGAGAGGCTCTGTCCTGGCAGTCCGGAGGTCAGTGTGTACATGGAGACCAGTCCACAGCAGCTGGCGCTCCCAGCAAGAGGAATTGGAGAGTGCACTGACCGGGAGACCCGAGGCCCGGAGCTCTGGGACCCCGTGCACCCTGCGAAGCCAATCAGTGGCGGCTGGGGATTGTGCGCAACCAGTCACCCAGGCCCGCGGCTCACAAGTGCCGAATCCAGAGACAAAAGCGAATACAAGGGCGTAGAGCTCACGCATGGAGGGCCCGAGACACAACCCAGCCCCTGTGATCGGAGACCTGCGGTGCTGACTGCCTCCATGGGAGAAAAACAGAGGAGCCCCATCGAGCCCCACTAAGGGGAGCCACAGACCTCACAAACTCTGACTCAGTGTGGAGGCCAGGCAGCCCAGAAGGGGTGCTGTGAATTCCCAGCAACGGGGCTGGAGGCAGGATGGCAGTTAAGAGTGCAGCCCAGGAAGAAAGAAAAGGAAACCTGATATCTTCCCAACCTGTCCCAGACAGAAGGACCAGAGGAGCAGGCCTGACCGGACACTTTTAAAGCAAGCCAACAGAAGGTTTTTTTTTTTCTTTCTTTTGTTTTCTCTTTGTTTCTTTGTTTGTTTTACCCCACCCATCTTCTTATCTGTCATTCTATATTTTTTTAATTACTTCTACCTTTCCTTCATTTAGTATTCCTAGTTGTCTCCTCTTTTTATTTCTTATTTTTTATTTTATTTTATTATTTTTTTCTTTATTTTTCTTTTTCCCTTTTTTTTTTCTTCTTTTTCTCCCTTCCCCTCTCTTCTTTATTCACAGGTGAGACATTAAAACCTGGAATTGTGAAGAGAATAGAGTGGAACTCAGACAACAGTCAGCCTAAAAAACAGAGACAGTGACACAAAATTAACTTCACTGCTCCAGAGAACATGACAGATCATTTTAAGAATCAGAGGCTAGCAAGAAGAATCCCACAAACAATTGGATGACAAAGAAACAATCCCCAAATGAAAGGAAAGGAGGAAGCCCCAGAAAGAACGATAAATGAAACAGAGGTAAGCCAACTGTCAGGTACTGAGTTCAAAGCATATGTTATCAGGCAGCTCAAGAAACTCGAGAAGCTCGATGAGCTCACAGAAAATTACCAGAAACTACTGGGAAACTATAATGAACTCAATGAAAACTATGTCAACATGAAAAAGGAAATAGAAACTATTCACAAGAGCCAAGAGGAAATAAAGAATATATTATCTGAACTGAAGAACACAATAGAAGGAATCAAAAATAGGCTCGATGAGGCAGAGGATCGGATCAGCAAGCTTGAGGACAAGGTAGAAAAAAACAGCCAAAAAGAGCAAGAACAGGAAAAGAGGCTCAGAAAGAATGAAGATGTCTTAAGGGAAATGCAGGACAACATGAAACATAATAATATTCGTATAACAGGGATACCAGAAGGAGAAGAAGGGGAGCAAGGGATAGAAAACCTGTTCGAAAAGGTAATGATGGAAAACTTCCCTAATCTGATGAGAGAAAAACCCACACAAATCCAGGAAACACAGAGTCCCAATCAAAAGGAACCCTAACAGGCCCACTTCAAGACACATCATCATTAAAATGGCAAAATTCCAAGACAAAGAGAGAATCCTAAAGGCAGCGAGGCAGAAACAGGAAGTAACATACAACGGAACCCCGATAAGGTTAGCAGCTGACTTCTCAATGGAAACACTCCAAGCCAGAAGGGAATGACAAGAAATTTTCCAACTAATGAGAACCAGGGGCCTGCAACCAAGACTACTCTACCCAGCAAGGCTCTCAATCAAGATAGATGGCCAAATAAGGAGCTTCCCAGACAAAAGAATTCTAAAAGAATACACCTCCACCAAACCAACTCTGCAACAGATGCTAAAGGGACTGCTTTAAGGAAAGGAAGGGAAAGACAGATAGGAACACAGGTACAAAAAAAAATGGCAATGAATAAGTACCTATCAATAATAACCTTAAACGTAAATGGATTAAACGCTCCAATTAAAAGACATAGAATAGCGGAATGGATAAGAAAGCATGACCCACACATATGCTGCCTACAACAGACCCACCTCAGGACAAAAGACTTACACAGACCGAAAGTGAAAGGCTGGAAACAAGTTTTCCAAGCAAACGGACAAGAGAAAAGACCTGGGGTAGCAATACTCATATCAGAAAAAATAGAGTTCAAAAAAAGGGCCATCAAGAGAGATCCAGAAGGACACTTTATAATACTCAAGGGAAGAATCCACCAAGAAGACATAAACATTGTAAATATATATGCACCCAACACAGGAGCACCCAAATACATAAAGAAAATCTTGGAGGACTACAAGAAAAGCATTGATAGCAACACAATTATACTAGGGGACTTCAACACCCCACTGTCAAAAATGGACAGATCCTCTAAACAAAATATCAACAAAGACATTGTGGCACTGAACAATGCCCTAGAATAAATGGACTTAACTTATAAATATATAGGGCCTTTCACCCCAAAGAAGCTAAATACACATTCTTTTCAAATGCACATGGAACATTTTCAAAAATAGACCATTTGAATAGACACAAAATAAGCCTCAACAAATTCAAGAAAATTGAAATCATACCAAGTATTTTCTCTGACCACAAGGGACTGAAATTAGAAAACAACCCAAAGGAAAAAAAACCCAAACACTCAAAATCATGCAGACTGAATAGCATGCTATTAAACAATGAATGGGTCAAGGATGAGATTAGGGAAGAAATCAAAAAGTTCCTAGAAACAAATGAGAATGAACTTACAACAACCCAAAACTTATGGGACACAGCGAAGGCAGTCCTGAGAGGGAAGTTCATAGCGATACAGGCCTACCTAAAAAAAATAGAAACAGTTCACACAAACACCCTAACCCTACACCTACAAGAACTCGAGGAACAACAACAAAGACAACCCAGAGCAAGTAGAAGGAAGGAAATAACCAAGATCAGAGCAGAATGAAATGACATAGAGACTAAAAGGACAATTCTAAGGATCAATGAATTCAGGAGCTGGTTCTTTGAAAAGATAAACAAAATTGACAAGCCTTTAAGCAGGCTCATCAAGAAAAAAAGAGAGGACCCAAATAAACTCAATCAAAAATGAAAGAGGAGATATTACAACTGATGCCACCAGAAATACAAAGGATTATAAGAAACTACTATGAAGAACTATATGCCAAGAAATATGAAAACCTAGGAGAAATGGACAAATTTTTAGAAAAATATAATCTTCTAAAACTCAATAAGGAAGAAACAGAAAGCCTGAACTGACCAATAACAACGGGTGAAATTAAAGCAGTAATCAAAAAAACTTCCAACACACAAAAGCCCTGGACCAGATGGTTTCAGAGGAGAATTCTACAAAGCATTTAAGGAACAGCTAACACCTATCCTTCACAGACTATTCCAAAAAATCCAAACTGATGGATGACTCCCAAACTCTTTTTATGATGCCAGCATCATCCTAATCCCAAACCAGAAAAAGACACAACAAAGAAAGAAAACTTCAGGCCCATATCACTGATGAACATTAACGTTAAAATACTCAACAAAATATTAGCAAACCGCATCCAGCATTACATCAAAAAGATCATTCACCATGACCAAGTTGGATTCATCCCAGGGATGCAAGGATAGTACAACATTCGCAAAACAATAAATGTAATACATCACATAAACAAAAGCAAAGACAAAAATCACATGATCATATCAATAGATGTAGAAAAAGTATTCGATAAGGTACAGCATCCACTTATGATACAGACACTTAGCAAAGTGGGAATAGAGGGAGCGTTCCTAAACATAATAAAGGTCATCTATGAGAAACCTACAGCCAACATTATACTCAATGGACAAAAACTAAAATCTTTCCCACTAAGATCAGGAACAAGACAAGGTTGCCCACTATCACCACTTCTATTCAACATAGTTCTGGAAGTTTTGGCCATAGCAATCAGGCAAGAAAAGGAAATAAAATGCATCCAAATTGGAAAGGAAGAAATAAAACTGTTGTTGTTTGCAGACGACATGATAGTATACTTAGAAAATCCTATAGACTCCGCCAAAAAACTACTCAATCTAATAACTGAATTTGGCAAGACAGCAGGATATAAAGTCAATATCCAAAACAAAAGGCATTTTTGTATACCAACAGTGAAACAGCAGAAACAGAAATCAGGAAAAAAATCCCATTTGATATAGCAATAATAAAAATAAAATACCTGGGAATAAACCTAACCAAGGAGGTAAAAGACCTGTACTCAGAAAACTACACAACACTGAAGAGAGAAATCATGGAAGACACAAACAAATGGAGACATATACCATGCTCATGGATTGGAAGAATCAACATCATCAAAATGTCCATACTACCCAAAGCAATTTATAGATTCAGTGCAATCCCTATCAAAGTACCAAAGGCATATTTCACAGATATAGAACAAACACTTCAAAAATTTATATGGAACCATAAATGACCCCGAATATCAGCTTTAATTTTGAGAAAAAAGGGCAAAACAGGAGGGATCACAATTCCTGATATCAAACTATATTACAAGGCCACTGTAATCAAAACAGCTTGGTACTGGCATAAAAATAGACAGATAGACCAATGGAATAGAATAGAGAGCCCAGAAATAAACCCAAGTTCTATGGGCAATTAATCTTTGACAAAGGGGGCAGAAGCATAAAATGGAATAAAAATAGCCTCTTCAACAAATGGTGTTGGGTAATCTGGATGGCTACCTGCAAAAAAATGAAACTTGAGCACCAACTTACACCATATGCAAAAATACATTCAAGTTGGATAAAAGACTTAAATGTAACTCATGACACCATAAAAGTCCTAGAGGAAAACATCAGTAGGAAAATCTCAGACATTCCACGCAGCAACATTTTCAATGATATGTCCCCTAGAGCTAGGGACATAAAGGAAAGAATAAACAAATGGGACCTTATCAAAATAAAGAGCTTCTGTGGGGCTAAAGAAAATAGTATTAAAATAAAAAGAGATCCAACCATATGGGAAAACATATTTTCCAATGATACCTCAGACAAGGGTCTGATCTCCAAAATATATAAAGAACTCATACGACTCCACTCCAGGAATACAAAAAAACCCAATTAAAAAATGGGCAAAAGACATGAACAGACACTTCTCAAAAAAGGACATACAGTGGGCCCAGAGTCATATGAAAAGATGTTCAACGTCATTAGCCCTG